>JAHBCN010000923.1:0-141564 GCA_019359885.1 Listronotus oregonensis
TGTGGGCTGGCATTTTCGGATATCATGTTGTAGGACCTTTTTTATTTCTAGAATCTCGACGAATATCGAAATAATATAAAATGACCTTAATTATAATGAAAATAATATTAATTTCCAACAAGAGGGTGCACCACCACACTATGTGGCTCCAGTACGACAGATTTTGGTCTCCCATTTAACGAATTAGTGGACCGGCAGACGAGGCCTCATTAAGTGACCGCCGAGATCTCCAGACTTAAGTCCTTTGGATTATTTTCTTTGGGGGCATTTAAAAAGTAAGGTTTTAAGTACGAAGCCAGATTTTATTCAAGATCTTCGGAAGCGGCTGAATGTAGACAAATAACTCCAGGCATGCTTAAAAATATGAGGAATAGATTCGAACAAAATTTTTATTATTGCATGGAGGTAAATGGACACCACCTTGTTGTTTTTAATTTTAAAGTAAAGTCTTGTTACTGGAACTATTTGATTATTATTTCTACGATATATTTCCTTATTATCCTATTTCTAGAATTTTATTATAAAATCAAAAGCTCCACAACGATTAAAAGTAGGTATACATTTTTTTCACAAAAAATTTCATGGAAAATCTAAAAATAAAAAAAATGGGGGTTTCCATTTTAAAAATCTAAAGTGTAACGCAATATCTTGTTTTTGAACCACCCTGTATGGTACGGCTATAGATAAAAAGTAGTCCACCCAAAAATCAAAATTGACGTGTCCGAGCGTTTTTCCCAAAGTATACCAGAAGAGTCACAAACAGAGCTGCGACCTTTTTGTTCGACCACCCTGTATGAACCTATATCATTTTCCAACCTTATACTTTGTTACATTAAGCAATATGGTAATGACTGCTATAATGTGTCCATTTATTAGACTAATTACTCTTTGGGCTATTAAATATGAATATGAGAAACCGTTATTGACATTAGCAATTATGTATATATGCATTATGCATGAGCCGATAAAAAGTGAAAATTAAACCAACTATTTTAATAAGAGAAAACCGTAGCTTTATATTAAGGGAAAATAAAAAAGGTTTAGTAAACAGAACTGCAAATTTAATATATTTGAGGCGATTTTAACAGGGATATATCCTAAAATTTAAATAAATGATTGGTTTTTAAAAAAAAGTAATTTGTTTTTATCTTTAACCGTATACAGGGTGAAACATTTATTAGACAATTTAAGAACTTTAAATTTTTGGTTATCAAAATGATTGGAAAATTTTTGTTAATGGCAGAAAAGGGCCGGAGAGTTTTCCAAAAATTATCTAGTCATTTTTTCACCGAAAAGGGATCTTTTAATTTTTAAAAAAAAAACATTTTGTATATTTTAACATTTTTTGATTTGTGGGACAATTCTAGATCGCAATGTCACATTTGAAAATGTTTTTAGACTACTTCAATTTTTTAGAATATTTAAGATTGCATCAAGGTGGCCATGATCAGGCAAAATTACCTAAGAACCTCAGGTGATGTCAAAAAATTACATTAAAGTTTGGGTTTTTAACCCAAAAATGCATTTCCTGGCCCAAAATTGAAAAGAAATAACTTTTACCAATTTTGTTATAATTTTAATTAGCTTTTTTTTAAATTTTTAACGCAAATAAAAAGAGGTTAGATTTCAAAATTTTTTTTTTCAAAAAGTGGTTGTTGAAAAAAGGTTTGTTAACTTTGTCTTATTCTTATCTTTTATACTAGTTACTAAAACTATGCAATTCTTATTTTCTGATATTACCCGAGGTCATTAGATTAGTTTGCATCCGCTCATACCCAATATGTTAATCTTTATTATAGGATTATTAATTTAATTCAATCTACGTAATTTACCAGCCTCAAGAAAAGTTTTAGTTACTACTCGGAAAGTAAAGAAATAATTTAAATTTTCGTGATTTTTTTATTTAGCGCACCTAAAGGGCAAGGTTAAAAGTTTAATGTTACCACTAATTAAAATAACGTTATCTAGTAAAGTGTTAGTCACGTTTTATCGACAGGCGTGGTCGGGCTGATTTAATATCACTAAGTTTTAAAGCAACGATTTTTCTACATTCAATAAAGATATAATTTTAAATTAATATTGTGTCTTAAAATTTTGTGACAAAATTTTTTAAAAGCCAAACATATTTCTGATTTTTTATGTTCTTCAGTTGTTATTAATTCTTTCTTAGCTATTTATCCCTAAAAAATACTTGTTCGGTTAAAAATAAATTAAAAGTAATGAACGTTGCGATAACAAATCGGTCATCGTTTTAGAAATATGGGAAAATAAAAACCAATTAATATAGTATAATGCAAATCAAAATTAACTAAATTGATTTTTCAAAGTTACAAAAATTATAAAAATAATTTTTATTTCTATAGAACATGTCACAAATGACTCATTTATTTGTTATGGCGGGTGCATTTTTATTTTTTTAAACGTGTGTCTAGTTAATTAATTTTAAGGTTTCCTAAATTTACTTTATACATTGCCAATAACAAAAAAAAAGTCACAGTAAGGTAACAGTAATAGCTGTGAACACATAAAACATTCGCAATGCATTATGCTTTCATTGGGTTTTCATTGGCAATATATTGGGGTTTTCAGACATGTTTGTTATTTAAAATCATATACTTATGGGGCTTGTTTGTAAAAGTAAAAAAAGTTATTTCAATTTTGCACCACTTATGGTAAAATTTAAGTCTCTTAATTTAAATATTTCAAAAAACAAAACAATAAAGACAAAAAAATGTATAAATATGTTTAAATAAAGTAAGTATTTTACTTTAAAATATTTTAATACCTATGGGTTCAATGAATTTAAGTTTTTTTTTATAATTTTAAGAAATAGTAAAAAAATATTGTTATAGCAAGGGGCTTTGACTTTGTAATTGGACATAAAATTAAATTGGAATTTTTTTTTTAATTCACCTAATTTTTGGTATCTTGACAGGTGTCATTTTGGCAAGTAGGTCTGTATGATTTTTTTTTTATCGAATTTGGTACACCAACTAATGCTACTAAAAAACCCAAATTTTTTAGTGATTCCCAGTAATCCTAAATATATATATATATATATATATATATATATATATATATATATATATATATATATATATATATATATATATATATATATATATATATATATATATATATATATTATATATATATATATATATATATATATATATATATATATATATTTAATATATATATATATATATATATTTATATATATATATATATATATATATATATATATATATATATATATATATATATATATATATATATATATATATATATATATATATATATATATATATATATATATATATATATATATATATATATATATATATATATATATATATATATATATATATATATTAAAAAATTTAAATTTTAATTAATAATTTAAATATTATTATATTAAAAAAAAAAAAATTTTTTTTTAATTTTTTTTTTTTTTTTTTTGTTAAAAAAAAAAAAAAAAAAAAATTTAAAAAAAAAAAAATATTTTTTAAAAATTAATATTTATTATTTTAATAAAAATTTATTATTTTATAAAAAAAAAAAATAATTTTTTTAAATAAAAAAAAATAATTTAATAATTTAATTTAAAATTTTTTAAAAATTTTAATAAAAATTAAAAATTAAAAATTTTTAAATTTTAAATAATATAAAATTTATTTTTTTTTTTTTTTAAAATTAATAATTTAATATAAAATTAATTTTTTATTAAAAATATTAATTATAATATTAAAAATATTTAATTTAAAATTTATAATTTATTTAATAAAATTTTAATTTATTAAAATAAAAATTTTTTTTTTTATTTTTTTTTATTATTAGGATTACTATCAATTTCATTAATTTTTTAGAATGTTCATGAGTTTTTTTAGCATAGTAGTTATTTTTTTATTTTTAGGCTTAAGTCTGATAAAAATTCAACAACCTTTTGACTACTGTTGTGTTAAATAAAACAGCCGAGGTATTCCTCCCTTCTAGTTGGGTCGTTTTTTTTAAAACTATTTTTGGCATTTCGGAACAGGAATGCATACTTAGTCAAACACTGTAATAATAAGGCTATTACATTGCTTGTAGGCAAAACATATACTGACAGTTATTTAGGAAGTGACATATTTCAGTGGTTAACGTACGCATTGCGAAACACCTAAAGCCTACAAAAAATCCACGAATTTAAAATGTCAGAAATTATATGGTATATCCTGTTTTCTTGAAACCACTAATTATTTAACCGTCACTCTTAGATAAGCACCGTTGAACTTGTCGTTGAGTTTATACTATTGTTTTTACTTAGATATTCTATTTTTATCTAAAGAAACGCAAGGTCGTTTCGATTAATTGCCGTCTTAAGAAATAATATGTTAGGTATCGAAATACGATACGGGGCAAGCCTAAAAAGTGAAAATTTAAACTTAAAATAAAACATCTTGGGCGGGTATTACACCAATAATTTCTTCGCGAATTTATTCATGTAGCCACTTCTTGAAGTAACTTGACAAATGTTAAACCAACCTTTAATGTCAAACTAATTCATGAAGAGCTTCGTGAACTTCTTCACGAATTAAGCGGGTATTACACCAACAATTTCTTGGCCAATTTATTCATGAAGTCGCTTCTTGAAGTAACTTGACAAATGTAAAACCAAAACTTTGATGTCAAATAATTTTATTAAGAACATCGTGAACTTCTTCACGAATTAAAACGTGTTCTAATTTTTCTTAAACTTTGACGTAAATTTAATAATACCAACTCAACAAAATGCATAAATGTTTGGTTTGTTTTAATTTATGATTATTGTTCTATATTTATTTGGACTTTGGATTTCAACTTTATCAAAAATGTGTTTTGCTGAAAAAAGGTGACTTTCTTTAATTCCATTTAAAGATTATAAAATTGGTATTAATTATTGGTTTCAAAATATTAAAATTATTTCTAGGTTAGCAAGGGTGAACTATGAGAGTTAAATAGTTAAAAAAACTTTGCAAAGTTCTGAACAAGTGTAAAATCAAAATGCGGCCTAAAGAAATTCACAAATTAATTAATGAATAAATTCGCGAAGAAATTGTTGGTGTAATACCCGCTTTACGTATCTCGCAATTGTAATATAATATTTTAAAGGCACATTCTTCACATGAAATAAAAAAATGGGGCCAATATCTTTGTCTAAGATCTACCCAATATAAGGCACCTTTTTTAAAAAACAAATTTTGTTCTGAAAACATCCAAAGTTATGCAAATTTACAGTGTGGTCCATTAAGTGTGCAACAAATGGGAAACTTTTTCATTTCCAACTTCCGAAAATTTTTAGACAGTTGTAATACATTCCTGGAATATTGTAGGAATGAACATTTAATGACGTTATTTATTTCTAAAATGTACCTTAAGACTATTATGTATATTCTTTGCATGTACAGGGTCTTTGATTATATTTACGTGGCTTCTGGAGCCTATATTTTTAAAGACAGAAAAAAATGATTTATACAGGGTGCCACAGATTCGAGTGCATGCATGGGGATCTCGTAAACCGTAAGAGATACGAAGTCAGTTAAATTATGGCAAAGTTGCGCATTTAGGTGCCTAACAACATGCCGTTTAGAAACTTGTAAAATTCTGAGTACTTCCGGAGATATCCGAAAAAAACCGAAATTTTGCGATTTCCTTTTTATTTTTTTCTGACGTTATTTAAAGAGATATGGAAAAACAAAAGACACTTTCTCATGCCACTTTTAAGCTCTACAAAACAGCGTTGAGAGATTTTCCGTACGACGTTTCGTTTTTGTTAAACCATCATCAACTTTATTTTTTTAAATACGGCCCTCAATTGTTTATTGCATTTTTTTGAAGCAGTTATAATTCCAATTACAATGATGTATAACACTTAATATTTTTCTGTTAAATAAACATATTTTCCATAAGAGACAATGAGTTAGACAAGGAAGGCACATCATTTCTTATAGGGGCGTTCCATATTTGTTAAATAAATATTAAGTGTTATACATTTTTGTAATTGGGGTAATAAGAGGTTTAAAAAAATTAAATAAAAAACCCAGGTTCGTATTTAAAAAAATAAAGTTGATGATGGTTTAACGAAAACGAAACGTCGTACGGAAAATCTCTCAACGCTCTTTTGTAGAGCTTAAAAAGTGGCCATGAGAAAGTGTCTTTTGTTTTTCCATATCTCTTTAAATAACGTCAGAAAAAAATAAAAAGGAAATCGCAAAATTTCGGTTTTTTTCGGATATCTCCGGAAGTACTCAGAATTTTACAACTTTCTAAACGGCATGTTGTTAGGCACCTAAATGCGCAACTTTGCCATACTTTAACCGACTTCGTATCTCTTACGGTTTACGAGATCCCTATGCATGCACTCGAATCTGTGGCACCCTGTATAAAAGTTGTAGGTTTTTTTCCATATTATCTTTTGAAATTATCAGTAAAAAAATATCCCAATAAAAAAATGGAAAAATATAGGCAACTTCAACTTTTTTAAATGGAACACCCTGTATATTATGCGCTACAATAAAATATTTTTTTTTCTGATTTCAAATATATATAACATTCATGATATTTGGATGAACCATTTTTGAGATATTTAAGCCTAAAATATAAATAAATTGAAAAAAAAATCATATTAGTATCAAGAAAGCATAAAAAAGTAAAAAAAAATAATAAATTTGACGTATTGATATTGTAAAAAGTTGAAATTTATCATTTGAACTATTAAAAGTAGTTTGTATTGCCTTTTTGTCAATGGGCCATTCAGAAGAACAATAAATCTCTATTATGCGTCTTTTTTATGGTAACAATAATAATGTGACGACAGTGCAAAGGGAATATTACTTATTATATCCTTAACAACGAGTACCATCTATAGATACTATTAAATACATAGTAAGAAAGTTTATTTAACGAAAAAGCTGTAAAATGAAGAAAAGGACTGAAGCACGACATGAAAACAAGGTTTTGGATATCCTCGTTTTTTTAGGATAATTATTATACTTTTTCTATTGGACTTGCACTAACTACTTTTAATAATTTTAGAAAATCCTGAAATGTCAATCTCGGATGCGGCATCTGAACTTAATAAAACAGATTATAAAATTTATTTAACCTTAAAATTTTACAAATTTTATCCTTATAAATTTATGTCCGTTCAGAACCTTCCTGAACAAAACATGCAGGACCGACCTAAGTTTGCATTGGAAATAGCTAGGTTTATGCAGCAGGATTCAAAGTTTTTAAATAAAATTCTATTCACCGACAAGTCTTCCTTCACTTTAGCAGAAATGTTTAATCACAAAAATAAACATTATGGGTCCAGAGAAAACCCTCACCAAATTCAGCAACATAACAATTCTATTATCTCCATGGCTTTCTTGATACTAATATAAAACTTTTTTGTAATTTATTAATAATTTAACCTAAAATATCTCAAAAATGGTTCATCCAAATATCATTAATGTTTTATATATTATATATATATATATATATATATATATATATATATATATATATATATATATATATATATATGTATATATATATAATATATATATATATATATATATATATATATTATATATGGTATAGAAATAAAATATCAGAATATACTAATTATATATATTCCATATTTGATACTAATATAAAATTATTTTAATATATATTAATATATATTATATATATATATACATATATATATATATATATATATATATATATATATATATATATATATATATATATATATATATATATATATATATTATATTATTATATATATATATATATATATATATATATATATATATATATATATATATATATATATATATATATATATATATATATATATATATATATATATATATATATATATATATATATATATATATATATATATATATATATATATATATATATATATATATATATATATATTTTGAAATCAGAAAAAAAGATCTTTCGTTGTAGCGCATAATATACAGGGTGTTTCATTTAAGTTGAAGTTGCCTATATTTTTCCATTTTTTTATTGCGATATTTTTTTATTTCAAAAGATAATATGAAAGAAATCCTATAATTTTTATATAAATTTTTTTCTGTCTTTAAAAATAAAGGCCCCAGAAGCCACGTAAATATAATCAAAGACCCTGTACCAGGAATATGGTAAAGTAACTACACTGTAGCCTTTTTTACATTATTTGAACTACATAATATATAAATCCAGTTAAATTTCGTAAATACGCAACAATTTAATATAAGTTACTTATAGGTAATTTGGTTGTAGCTACTTTAAAAAGTTCAAAATAAAGAATAATACAGAGCTGGGACGGATCCTTCAAAAAAGGAATCGATTTACCGATCCTGATTCTCGTAAAGGAATCAAATCACCAATACGAATTTTAAGGAAAAAGGTATTGAATCCAGGAAATCGATTCCTATTTATTATATTTAGTTTTCATACTTACAAATGGTAACTACGTTACGAATAATACTACATAATCCAGATGATAAATGAAGCGTCAAAGATTTTAGCACAGAGCCCAAGCGACAAAATATAATTTTAGCCTCATTTTGAAGTGCTGTAACTTTAAGTCTAATTAGTTTTTGGTAAATATTCTTTAAGTTTAAATATGTTATTTTTGAGATTAACATGAAACCACCCTTAAAATGGCACATTATTTTGAACGATATTCCAAAACTTGCGATGCTAGATCTTCATAAGGTTTTTAAATGTGATTCTTGAAATAACCTTAAGCAACTTACAAATGGGATATCTTATTGTAATTTTACAGGAAGTTTCACAAGTAGCGTTTAATAATTTCTTTGCTTGGGAAATATAAAAATGTATTAAAATTTTAAATTCATTTTAATAAGACTCCCAAACTAAAAACAATAAAATGTCCCATTTAAAAGTCCCTCAGGGTTACCTTAAGGATAACATATTAAAAAATTATAAAGATCGAGCAATCAGACTTTTAAGATAAATTCAAGTAAAATTTATGCCCGTTTTTGAATAACACACTCTACGGTTACGAAAAAAAAAGGTTCATTTAAATGTTGTTTCTCAAAACCTGAAAAACAACATGTTGTGGTTAAAAATCACATGTTTGGTGGGTTTTTCTACTCAAAAATTTTAATTAGTATATATTTTAAAATTCTTTATCTTTATTTCCGAAAATCGATGTGATGCTGATTAAGAATGTTGGATAAAAATTTGTAAATTTAAAATGAAAAAATTAAAATGGCGGATTTTGGTATTTACATATAAACCTATTTGCCTCAGATTCAAGATACAAGGGTTTTTGAGGGTGCTAGGTCAAAATTTGGAAATTTAAAACAGCGTATTAAAAATGGTGGATTATGGCATTTATAAACCAATTTGTCTTAAATTAGAAATATAGGGAATCGAATCCTTTTAAATCCTTTTAAAAATAAATCGATTTCAAATCATTTTAAAATTATATAACGAATCCAGATCACGGATCCTATTTTTAAAAAGTAATCGATTCCAGCTTTCGGATTCCTGGATTCGATTCCAAAAGGATTCGATTGCTACCCAGCTCTATAAAGAACTGTACCATAAAGGGAAAAAAAATTCAGAAAAAAAATAGGAGGCCATGATATAATATTTACGCATAACTTTTCATTTTAAATATTCTTAAGTTCTAATGTTTTGTTAAATTTTTCAAAATAAAAGCAAAGTATACATAAAAACAAGTAACATAACTTCCGTCAAATTTCGCCGTTTTAACGCAATCGGCCCAGGGACTTTGAAGCGAGAATTTCTAGCCTCGACCATAGGCGTACGCTAAATTTGATATTTAAAGTTTGAATAATTATAAAATAGTTGGAAAAATTATTTTAATGAAGTGACAGAATTTATGTTTTAATTAACTGTCTTTTTGCCGATTTCATGTTTTACTTTTAATTTAGCAAAAAAAAAACGGAAAATACATAATGTACGAGTGTACCTAATAATTATTCGGTAAAAGTAAAAACAAATATTAAAGCTTTTATTAGTTTTTAAAAAATCAATCGATTGGCAATCGGTTTAGTTTATATTAATGATAAAAAGATATGTTTCGTTTATTAAGGCTCCATCAAACTATACATAAAATAAAAGTAAAATTAATATAATACTATTACAGAGATTTAAATGTTCTGTTTTATTAAATATTTTTTTTCACGACGTTTAATAACATGTTTATTATTCACTATTTTTGAATAGATGATAACACCTATTATTTTTTTTTTTTTTTTTTTTTTTTTTTTTTTTTTTTTTTTTTTTTTTTTTTTTTTTTTTTTTTTTTTTTTTTTTTTTTTTTTTTTTTTTTTTTTTTTTTTTTTTTTTTTTTTTTTTTTTTTTTTTTTTTTTGACCACCCACAACCACCTACTTCCACCCATTATATTGTTATATATATATATATATAAATATATATATATATATTTAAATATATTATATATATTTATATATTTATATATATATATATATATATATATATATATATTATTATATATATATATATATATATATATATATATATATATATATATATATATATATATATATATATATATATATGTATATATATATTTATATATATATATATTATATAATATATAAATATTAATTGATTTACCTGTATATATCCTCTAATCTTTAAATATACTTAACTTTTGCTTTGATACATTTGAACCCACAACCAACTTTTATAAAACATATATTTTTTTAACAAATTACAAATAAAAAATTCTTCCTCTGGTTGCACACTTTATGGATCACATTTATAATAAACAATTTAAAAGATATTGAACAAAGTTAAATAATATTAGTTAGGGATTTTTCTTTAATGAAACTTTAGCCCCTTAAAAATAATTTTCAAAGTCGTTACATAAACTCTTTGCATAATAAGAATAGCAGTAGATTAAATATAAATTATAAGATATACATTTTTATCTACTCTTTCACCCTAATATTTTAGAGTATCGTAACAATTTAATGCCAGAATAAAATTAAAATTATTAAAATTTTGCTTAAAGAATTAAAAACAAAATTAAAACTATTTGTATTTAAATTTATTTAGAAAAAAACTTTTCCATAATATTTTTAGAGTAAACTCTAAATATTCTAAATTTTAAGTGTTGGATTTAAAATTTTAATTCCTTTATACCTGTAAAACGTTAACGGACTTGTCAGCGAAAAGTCGATAAGTTTTCTTAATTTTTAATAGGTGTTTGTATTATTCAGGTGTTTTACAAGTTTCTATAGGTCAATCGATTTTGTACACTCTATACGCTACTTCAAATAAAATGAGTCTGGAATTAAACATTTGCAAAACTAAACAGTTTTATGTAGGTTGTGCTACGTCTTATTTTGCAACAATGCATAGTTTACAGAAAATGGAAAAAAATCAAAATTATTTTATATATCTGAAATTTTGCATTAGGGAAATTTTTTGGAATACCTTTTTTTAATATGTTTAATAACATTCCAACTTTTGGAATTTTTTTGGAAAAAAAATAAAAGTTGACTTATAATGCGAATCACGTGATTACTATTTTTTAAGCAAAATTAAATAAAACTAAAATTTACTTTGTTATTTTGTCACAGATTCTATTTTTCTTTTTATCGTGACTGCAGTTTCAATATACAATGTCATTGTCAAACGTTTTTTAAAAAATATGCGTTTAATAAGTGAGAACATGTACTTATATATTATACCTTAATTTTACAATGTGCTTTTCCCTTTACAATTATAAGGTGCTTTAGTTATTTTTGGATGATTATTGCTATAATTAAAAAATATTGTGGGTCGAAAATACTAAATAATTTGAAATCTTTTAAGTCTGTCTGCCTATTTAAAAGATTAACATTATTATTTTTATTGTGTTTATAAATTTCTAAGCTTAACTGCTATTTTTAAAAGGTTTTGTATATTATTTTAATAGGCAAATAGCAATAGAAACAAAAACACAAAACCCCCCAAAAAGCCCAAAAATCAAGAAATTAAGAAATTTTGATTTAAAAATGAAAATTTAGTTTAAATTTTCATTTTAGTGTTCACTTAATTTCATCTTGATAACGGTGGCCGACTTGCCACCGAAACGTAGATGAGTTTTCTTAATTTTTTGGGGTTTTTTAAGGGCTTTTTTCTTTTTTGTTGCAGGCGATCTGCAAGTTCATAGGGGTCAATAAGACTGAGCAGGCTTGAGCTGCGACTACATAAAAACCCATGAAGGACCCTGGGACTGAAGTGGTCCCCCCATTTTTTGCAAATTTTAGGGCGAGTACTTCCAATGAAAATATACCAAAACATGAATCCGCCATAAAACTATAGAACATATTTACACAAACCACATTGTAAATTATGGAAAGTATAAGATCAAGCATAGATGGTTATAAATCGTTACCAAACTTATTTCTTTTTATTTGACGTTTGGTAAAAACCAGTTTAGTATAAAAGTTTAGTAGTTCAAAATAAATTTTAAAAAAAAACTTCCTTTCGCTTGTACAGGGTGTTTTAGTAAGTTTTGACGTGGCCCTACTATCCTATTTCAAATAAACCCCTACTTTTTTATTGGAAACTTGCAGCTTTCTTAAAATTGTAAACATATTTCGTGTAGCATACCTTATGTCTGATTTTAATGATTACATTGCAAAACGCAAATGCATCTAATGCAATAGAAATGTTAAAATATTACGTTATAAGCTTTTTTATATTTTTTAATTTTTTTTCATTTTTTATTAACATTTTAACAAAGTTAGTAACTAAATTAAAACTATCTGTATTTATTTGACGGATATGTCAAATTTCATGCCTAATTAATGAAATCAACAAACGTAGCGACATCGCGTAAGAACGATAAAAAGCTTACGGTTTTTTTGCATTTTGTGATGTAATTATTAAAATTAGACATATGATGTGCTACATTAAAAATGTTAAGAATTTAAAGGAGGGTGCAAATATCAAATAAAAAACCAGTGGACTCATTTGAAATAGGATAGTAGGATCACGTACAGGCTTTCTAAGACACCCTGTACAGGTAAAGAGAGGTTTTTTAAAGAAAATATTTTGAACCACTAAACTTTTATCGTAAACTCGTTTTTCTCAAACGTCAAATAAAAAAGTTAAGGTTACATTTATAACCGGACCCCCTCTACATGTTCTTACTTGTAATACGTATATTCTTTAAAAAACGTTTGACAATGACATAGCATATAAAATCTGTGACAGAATACCAAAGTAAGTTTTAGTTTTATTACATATTGCAAAAAATGTACTGTCACAAAGTAATGGACTAATCGATAGATTCTTTACTATTTTTTTGCTTCATTTTTAATGCCAAAGTCAAATTTCGGATAAAATAATTAATTTATAAAAAAACTTTACATAATGCGGACTTTACTGGTCACACTATCACCTAAGTTTGTCTATTAAGAGAATATACAAAACCTTTTAAAAATAGCACCTTAAAATAAAGCAAACTAAAATAAATGATTTTTAAATAAAATCCGCTAAATAAAATATATTTTTTGTGAGAGAGTAAAATAAATAACTTAAAGGGTGTAATGTTTTATTTAACCTTTAAGTAAACCATATAATTACTACAGTTTACGATACTATCTAATTTGATTTAAATATGATAATAAAAGTAAAGTTGTCCGTTAATTTCTAGTGCCTAATAAATATAATTTTATGTTAATTCTAGTAAAAGTCCTAGAAAAGGTATTGGCACTTTAGTTTTAACGCAATAACTGTTGATTACATACATTTATTACATAATAAATTAGTTTAAAGCTTATAATGACCTTTTTGCGTTAAACTACAGGCATAATAAAATCTATTTTATTACGAATAAAGTAAATATACGGATTAAACAATATTGAGTAAACTGAAAAATAGTTGGGTACTCCTAGTTATCCGGTAATACCTCAAATGGTGGCAGTCTTTATAATTAGTTTTGGTAATAAAATCATTAATTATAGCAGTATAAATCAAGAAAAACTCCAAATATGGTGGACATAATATTGATAATTAAGAAGGGCGAAATGTCGGATAACAACGCGTGTCGACATAATTAGGTCAAAAATTGTACTATTTTTATTTGCGAAAAAACCTTAGAACATGCGTTAAGGCTGTCCTAGACAAAGCGAGCATTCGGCGAATATACGAATGTGTACAACTGGCATCGGCATTCGTTTAACCTCCCAAGCAATATGGCGCTTTTGGCGAATGTTCAGCTTCGGGTTCCCTGGGATTCACTTCGGCAAACTTTATCTACAAAATCGATCTCTTATGTTTTTTTTTCCTAAACCTAATAGAAATAAAGTTAAAGAGCAAGAATAAGGGGTGAAATTTTCAATAATGGAATAATGCAAATAATTTACTTTTCAACAAGGATACAATTTTTATACTATTATATTTTGACACTAAATCCCAATAAAATACTGTTTTGACGAGGTTTAATTATGTTTAGCATATAAACAGTGATATTCTTTTATTTAAAGTTGAAATAAAATAGAATAAAAATTGTATCCTTGTTGAAAAGTAAATTATTGGTATTATTTCATCATTAAAAATTTCTCCCCTTATTCTATGCTCTGTAACTTTATTTCTGTTCAGTTTAGGAAAAAACATAAGAGATTAATTTTTTGGAGAATTGAATTTCCTTAAGATATAACAGAAAATTAAAAAAAAATGTATATAGTTATTTTGAAAATAAGAAAAAAAACCATGTATTTTAAATGAAAAAGGAGTCTTCTGAGCAGCTAAAAAATTTTTTATATTGGTAAATTTTGGAGTTATTTTATATATCGAAGAACTTAATAATTACATACATTTCATAATATAATAATATTATATATTATATATATATATATATATATATATATATATATATATATATATATATATATATATATATATATATATATATATATATATATATATATATATATATATATATATATATATATATATATATATATATATATATATATATATATATATATATATATATATATATATATATATATTTTATATATATATATGGTAAGTCTCAGTGGGAACCCCCATTTTTTGCTTTAAATATTCAGATAGGAAAGAAATGTTTTATACAAAAATATTTTGGTTTTTTCTGCTCTATATTTTGCGAACAACTTTATGTATACAGGGTGTATTAAAAAGCCCGTACAAGGACAAAGTTAATTTTTTTAAATGACTCCCTATATTTTTTGTTGCATTTTTGTTTTCTGCATAAAATTCTAGATATTTTTTATATGACATATCATATCCCTATATTTAATTGTTTACGAGATATTCTCATTTCAATACAAATTAAAAATGAAAAAATCCGCTCATCTCTTAATGTTTTTTTACGTTTCTATGGTTTTAGCGGTTTTTGTAGAGTGACAGAACAGCCATAGTAATAATTAATAAGTAATTACATATCACATGACGTGTAGAAATAGGTAAAACCTTAAACAAGAAAAAAACCATAAAAATTTTTTTACATATTAATAAAACTGTCATTTTGACATTTTTATTAATATCTATAGCAAATATGGTTATTATGCAACTCTCAAAAAACCGCTGAAACCATAGAAACGTAAAACAACATTAAAATATGATCGGATTTTTTGCTTCTAAATTTGTATTTAAATGCGAATATCTCGTTAACACTTGAATATAGGGATATGATATGCTTAATAAAAAATATCTAAAACCAAAATATTTTTGTATAAAACATTTTTTCCCAATTTGAATATTTAAAGCAATAAATGGGGGGTCTCACTTCACAGACTTACCCTGTATATATATATATATATATATATATATATATATATATATATATATATATATTATATATATATATATAATATAATATATATATATATATATATTATATATATATATATATATATATATATATATATATATATATATATATATATATATATATATATATATATATATATATACAAACGTAAAAAATAATTAACACTTCTTGATATTTTCGAAAAAAATTATTATATTTTATTTTAAAAAGTATTAATTGTTATAAGTCATAATAAACCGACATGCAAATAAACTGTTAAATACTTTAGAAGCTGATTGGTTGGATGGTGTGTTATCTTCGCTAACTAATAATAACTTAAAATAAATGTAATAAGACTGAAATAATTTACCACTTACAGAATTTTGTAACTTTATATATAAAATATCATTTTACTTGGGAAACCACATTAAGTATAGGTATGTAGAATTTTAAAATAAGTACTATATTTTATAATTGTATTTAGACTTTAAACCTATCAAGCTAAAGTAAGGTTTAAGTAATTATTATACTGGGTACTTTATGTATAATAATAATAAAAAAACTATAAAAATATTTTTATAACATAGTTATAAAGACACTTAGGGTTTTAAGGAGCTCTATAATCTGAAAACTTATTAAAAGTATAGTAGGTAAAACAGAATAAATTGATCATCTATTATAACTTTGGATTGTATATCGTTGATTCATGAGAACTGAGATATATTTAAAAATAACAAGGTTGCTACTGGGTATTTAAATTAAACACTTTTCAGAAAATATATAAAAAAGCCATTTTTCTGGACCAAAGTCATTAAAACATAATGAAAGTAACGATAACCTACTCTAAAAAAATAGAAACCATTAAGAAGAACGTACTAAGAATATGAAAATTGAACGTTAATTTTAAAGGCTTCAAATAATATTTACCCTATTTATTTACTATCCACACAGAAATTATATTTTGTTGTCCAGTAATTGAAAAACAATTTTTTCTATTAAATATAATTATTAATCATTTTATTTTTTTATTTTGGCTACTTCTTTAAGGATCTTTAGAATAATAAAAACAGTGTTTTTCTATTAAAAATTATTGAAATTGTAATATTATTTTCAAATTCCAGGAAGTTACTTTCAAATTTGTTATTGATAATTTGTAATAAATATGTTTATTTGATGACATATGCTATTAAAATTAGAATATTGTCAAAAGTATAACACAACTGCCCAACTAAATTTTAAAGTGCCGGGAAAATTAAACCCAGTCCAAATTTTAAATCTTCTTAATGAGTATGACTGTAAAAATCTACACGCATCACGTGCTAAAGAGAAATTTAGGTGAGCTTTGAACATAAAAAAATATATTTTACCCTACATTATGTATAATATATGTTTTAACTTGCAGCCCTCTTTTCGACGTAATTTTCCTAAAATATTCTGCAGTAATATAAAAAACTATATCGTCAGCTTCTTGGGAATAAGGGCCCAGGCTCCTCTTTGTAAAACAAATTAAAAAATTAAGGCAAAAATTTATTTTTTGGCGTTTAATATTTCAGTAAAGTTTTGCATTAAAGAGTTGGCCCCCACACTTTTTGTGCTCAATATACGCCACTGTATATAATTTAAATTTATCTTACAGATAAATCAAGTAAAATAATAATAATGGCTGTCTTAAACTTGATTTTGGATAAACCTCATAATCAGTATTTTCATAATAAAAATTTCTCTATAAAATATTTTTTACAATTTGGAAGAAAATTTTGTATAATACATAAAAACTATTGCCAAAAATGTATGGTTTCATAATCATAGGGCTAAACAAACTTATTTTTCGGGTTTTTGAAAATTGTATTGGCCAAGTAAAAATAACACCATATTAACATATTTTTTTATGAATTAGATTTATTTATTAATTGTGGTTGTTTTTTTTTAGTTTCTTTGTAAGAATTTGGTTTAATTAGCTTTAGAATAAAAATAAAATGACAATTTGGCAAAGGTAGCTACAAGGGTGTTTTTGAAAACGTTCTCTCCAAAAGTCGTGTAGCTTAAGTGAAGCTCGTTAAAGATTTTACACACTTACACAAATATATTTAGGTAATAGCAAGTGTAAAGGTTATAACAATACCATCCATTTTTCACGAAGCAAAAAAATACTTTACGCACTATCTAATAAACATTTCCCCGTGTTTTGTAATAATTACAAACAAATTTAAAGCTATTGCTTTTTACCCTCTACTACGATTGCTACTTAAAGTCTAGTTTCATTTGTCACTTCAAATCATATTTTCACGTCACATTCACATTTTAATTACATGGAAACCATCACGATTAAAAATAAAATTTATTCGCATCACTCGTTCCGGTGCACTTGTCACTAGGTCGCACTGTTGCGCTGTTCGTTAGTTTTTTACTAAACAACTATGACTATCCTACTGCACTACTACTATTTGCTATATCCATTCAACATTTTATGCACTTACTATAAAATAGTTGGCGGAGGAATAATAGCAATCATGTAAAAGCTCGCTATTGCTTTAGAATGTATTTGTTGTTTACAGTTGTCAGTCGGGTGGAGGTCGTTTTTAATTTTTTTGCATATATAGTAAAATGGAAAGAACTATGTATTTTTCTGAAGTTAAGCATTTGCCTTTGCTACAAATTTAGCAAAGAACTAATCAACTGCATTTAAAAAAAAAATAAAAATTTAAAATTTCTTATTCTCCTAGTAAGGAATGTTTGCCGTGCCGTTACTACACAAATTTAAAAAAACAACTAAAATACTTACTAGAAATTAAAAATAGGACACTTATGCGTAGCAAGTTTTGACATTATCTAGTTTGGCGAGACTGCACAAATACATAAAATCTTACTTAAGGCAGCCCCAAACTATTAATTTTGCAAAGATATAATCCTGCAACAAGATAATACCACTTGTACATTATTTTTACAAATTACACTTTTTTATATATTATGAAGAGCTAGTGTGCTCTTGCAATAATAATACCAAAAAACATGAATAGATATAATTATAAAAGTTGTAATTTGGCACAAAATTGAATAACTCTTAAATACTTTAGATAAACAATGATAATTTGTATTAAAATTTTATAAAAATAAAAAGTAAACTAATTTAAAAACATTGGAACCCGTAATAATTTCTATTTTTATATAATTTTAATACAATAATTATTCATATCTATATAATAATTAAGATAATTATAATATTTAAATATAAGAATATAAAAATTAATTAATTTATATATATATATATATATATATATATATATATATATATATATATATATATATAATATATATATATATATATATATATATATATATATATATATATTTATATATATATATGTAATATATATATATATATATATATATATATATATATATATATATATATATATATATATATATATATATATATATATATATATATATATATATATAAATAATATTAATGTGAAATTTTTATTTTGTAATTTTTAAAAATAATAAAAAAATATTTTTATTTAAAAAAAAACTAAATAGTTTTTTAAATAATATAATATTTCCAGAAAAAAAATACATAAACACTTATTGACAGTTAAAAAGTAACATAAAGTTTACCAATATTTCTAGTGTTGCCGGTATAAGTCCTAATTTTTTTTCAAAAATTGCTATGCGAGTCGCTACGCATGGGTGTAACATTTTTATTAGTTATTACACAGGTGCTTATGGGAGTCAGTGTTCTAGTTGTTTCTAGAGGTCTGTGCGTAACTATAACGTTAAGGCCAGATGCAAATGACCATGCACACTTTAAGTGGGTTTTTGGCGACCGGTAAAATGTACCCTAATTTTCATATGTTATTAAGGACCTCTAAAGAAACAATTTTTATTGTTGCACCGTAACTCTAAACCTACGGGGTGGGCCTCTAGAGCTAGATATAATTTGTGTCTTGCTAATTACAAAATAATGGTTTGCTAAGTATTAACTGTGTTTGAATGGTAAATAATACATAAACTTTTAATATTTACTGTGTATATTAAATTATTTAACCTATAAAAGTTCTATCAAGTAAAATGAAAATACAGAGTTAATAAAAAACAAATTGTTTACCCTCATATGAAAAATAATAATAGGTATCCTAAATAAGTAATCTGTAATATAATTAGAAAATAACAAATTAAGCCAAAATAACCATATACAAGTAGGGATTTTAAATAATATTTTAACTGCAGAGGTTATACAGGGTTCTATAAATACAATACAGAAAAATTTAATTATACCTATGTTCAAGTCTGCTTTATGTTTATAAAGCGATTTGATTCGAAAATAACAAGATTTGATGTTAAATGTTAAACTTTTTTTGTGCCCTATGTAATTTTTAATCTTAATTAAGTTTTTGCCCTTTTTCTTGGGCATTATTTTGGATTGGAGTTTGTATTATTAAAACATGATAAAGAAATTAATTTTAGCATTTTGACTATTTTAATTAATTGCTGACAAAAATAAGAGTTTAATTTAGCATCGGAAGTAACTTAAAAAGCAAAGATTGCCCGAAGATAAATGAAACACATTACTGAATGTTAATAATCAAATTCTTAACATAATACAGTGGTCACTAAGGCAAGTGAGTCGGTATATACGAGGTTCTCTATAATAGTATTTTAAAGATAAAAAATAATAATCTTTTTTAAAAAAATTATAAGTGACTTTAATATAGAGATAATCATTAATTGTATGTAGAGACTTACACCATTATTAATATCTCTAAAACTGTAACAGCTACGAAAAAATGTTATAAAAAAAATAAGGAATTATAAATTTTCAAAAAAAAAAAAAAAATTAAAAATTTTTGATTGGGGAAATAATAAAGTAAGAAACCTAAGTTATACCTTAAAATAGTCTCGAGAAATTGATTTTTTAATTATAATTAAAAGAGAATTAAATTAATACCAAAAGTTATTAAACTAAAATGAAAAATCCCGTAAAAATACATAATTTTTGTTCTAGCGGCTCACCCTGTAGGTTTAGAGTTTTGGGGTACTGATAAAAGTTGCTACTTTTAAGGTTCTTAATAACATATTAAAATTTGGTTAAATTTCACCAGTCGCCAAAAACCCATTTAAAGTGTGCATGGTCATTTATCATAAGGGTTCCTTTCTCATTATTAAAAAGCACAACCAAAGTTTACACAATGTATCTGTTTTCAAAATATCTTGTTTTGAGTTGTATTAAATATGATTGAGTTAAGCGGTGCGGTTATTATGTTATTTAGTAGTGCTTGCAAACCGAAACAGAGAAAAGAAAAAAACCGAAAAAATTCAAAATGTTTTTAATTTTATATATCTAAGTTTTGGTAAAAAGTTTGACGCCGTTATCAATATTAACTTAAGAAAAAAGAATAGAAATTAAAATTAAGAATTTTGATATAAAAATTTTAAAACATAGAGAATAGAGCCCCTTTAGTTATTATTTATGACGTATTGTCATAAATATTGGTATATTTATTATTATTATTTTTAAAAAGACAAGAAAAGGGTGATGTGTTAATTGATTTTAAGTTTTTCTAAAATTACTTTAGCAGTAAGCATGGGTAGCCGTTTATTATTTCAATTGACAAATATTGATGCTAGATATTTTATCTTTATTTAATAACATATATGCATTTTCTTTCATTATTACATCACAATCTGTCAACACACATTTGATCACAAGAACATATTAAACTGGAATGCTTCTACCATTTTAACAAAGGAAACTTGTTCAAAACAACTTAAAATAAAGTATCTGATAATTTAAATATTACCTAGTTACCTATGCTTAATGCTAAAATAATTTCTGGAAAGCTTAAAATCAAATAACAAACCTTCCTTTTATTTTATTTTCTTTTTGAAAATATTGAATATACGACTCAAAACCAACTAATATGTCATTTATGAAAAAACGTCATAAATAATTAAAAAAAATTCTTAGAATCTTCCAAGTTTTATGTCAAGATTCTTAAAAATTTAATTTTAATTTTACTTTTTATTTAAGGTAATCTTGAACACGGTGGCGGGCTTGATACCGAAACGTAGATAAGCGCATGAATTTTTTTGAGTGATTTTTTCTTATTTTATTTCAGGCGGTCTGCAAGTTCATAGGGATCAACAGGGCTAAGCACACTTAGTCACCATACCTTGAGACCAGGACCGAAATGGTCCCATTGTATAAAAACTTTTCTGGCGAGTAAACAAAAAAAACCTATTAAATCATACTTTAAGTTAATCTGACTAAAGGAGTTTATACAAAAGTCTTAATTTTGTGGGGCTAGTCCAGGGCATTTAAATCAAAATCGCCAGAATAGCGGAAATATTTTGAGCCAGCAGTAACGATTTTGGAGCGATTTTCATGGACTATACAATTTCCGCCCCAGAATGACCCCCAGACAAACCCACAGAGGGACCCCCGAGCGCCCCCGGAGAAATCTAGTGCGATAAATGAATTTGGCGTCCCCGAAAATCCCTGATTAACGAGTTTGGAGCGATTTTCAGGCACGCTGCCATTTCTCCCCCAATTCACCCCCACAGAGCCACCCCCGAGCACACCTGGGTAATTCTAATGCCAGAATCGAGTTCAGAAAACCTCCCAAATAACGATTTCCGAGCGATTTTCCGAGTTTGCAGTCGTTCCTATAATGGTGCAAGTAATGATGCAATTGGAAAATGCATTTTCCGGCCCAGAAGGCATTTTGCCAAAAATGCATGAACCAAACTTCCTAGAGTCGTTTTCTGGAACCTTCCTGAACACAATGCAGAAAACCGAATCTCGATATCTGTTGGCTCAAAATATTTCCGCTATTTTCCTAACTTCCCTGGACTAGGCCTATTATATTATCAATAAAAATATTTTGGACTGATGCCATTACTTAAAATAAATTATCTATAAAACATTTACATTTTGTGTTTTCCTGACCTTAATCTGTTCTGTTGGTATTTTAATCTACATAGTTTTACCAAATATAAAAACATATATTTTTTTTTCACTTATGTTACCAGTTTAAAATTAGATAAATATACGAAATATAATTATTATTAAATGCCCCAAAAACATTCACTGGTAATAAAGAAAACGAAACTAAATAAAATGGTGTAGTTAAAGAGCTAAAATATACAGAGTAAAGAAAAAAATATTTCCTTTATTCAAAATTTTTATTTAATGGCTAAATACAAAAACTTTACCATATCTGACCCATTAAAATAGAAATTAATGAAAGACTGAGCATATTTTATAAACGTGATCTGCGTTTCAGAGAGAATAAGGTTGTATTGTTTTTGTTTTAAATATTATACCATATTATTATACCTAATAAACTACTTCTTTTTAAAATTAAGATCAATAAAACTAACTTTAACTTTACTTAAAAATAAATCAAGTCTGAGGTTATTAAATTGATACTTCACATTAATTAAACTCTACTGTTTCTATAAATACAAAACAGCCTGTTCCTTAATTTTGCCGTCTATTATGCTTGGCCTATAATTTTACTTTTACTTTTGATTTTTTACAAAAATAAGTTGAAACATAACGTTTAACTAAAATAATTTAAAGTCAGTCTTTAAGATAGACAGGTTGCCAATTAATTTTTTTTTGCCTCTAAAATATAAGACTTAATTTATTATTTTTGATGTACAAGACACGATTTTAGCATCTTTGCCTATAAGTCATTACTTTATAAATTTATAAAAGAAATATTTTAAATAATTTACCGGAATAATCTAATATTGACAAACGTGTTGGGTGTCATACAAAACCTCTTGTCATAAATAAAAGAAATAATAAATAAAATATTATTCAATTTGTAGTATATGCAACACTTTCTTTAGAGCGACACATGGGGAGGTATTGTTGATCTTGTATAGTTATCTGGATCCAAGCAGGGCCGTATTTAGGCGGTGACGAGATGGGTACCCGCCAAGGGCGCAGCACCCTGTGAAACGCAAAATTGGTCATAATTTATATTTTCTTCATTAGTTGTCAGTACCGTAGTCATATGATTATTATGTTTTATTGACGAAATTAATCAAAAAAGTAAATTACTTAATTTAATTATTTTTAATATATTAAGACGAAAAAAAATCAATGTATTATCAATTAAATAACAATTTATCCTGATACCTACAGCGATAATGTATATCTTGGATTTTTTTTTTCATATTTAGGTTGCGGATAAATGGGGAAGCAGCACTGGTTTTTTTACTGCCAATAGCTAAGAAAAAATTAAAAATTTTAATTAGTTTAATTCTGGTGTGTCTACACTCTTAAAAATAAAACAGATTATATTGTTACGAAAATTTATTGTAATTTTAATCATCAGCAAATAAGGATGGATAGTTAATTTACATTCCACTTCTTTCAGACAGATACAAACACTTGTTTTAGGTGAATTAGGTCTTTTTCAAACAATAGGCTAATATTTTCATATAAAGAAAATATAAAATTTGACACAAAAATTCCACCACAAAATTGAAATTTTAAAGAAACGAAATTCTCGGATTAAAAAGCTTTAAACCTACAACTTTACACATTCCATTTGTAAAATTTCCGGAAAGAAATCCTTGGACTTCATTGGGGGGTATTCCATACGCCTTAAATCCTTCGGTGGGGGCGCAAATTTTAAGCCCCGCCAAGGGCCCGGACATACCTAGATTCGGCCCTGGATCCAAGTATGTCTTTTTAGTAAGACATCACAGTACCTAAAGTTAGAGTATAAAAATACAAATAATAAAATAAAGTACACGTTGTAAAAAATAATTAAATATACTGCATTTCCGTTGTAAAAAATAATTAAATATACTCATTTTCTGCATGTTTTAAAAGATTTACTAAATTTTGTCGTCTAATTATATTAATGCGGCCGAGGGTCTCTCGAGGTCTCTCGTTTCTCATCACGGGAGGGAGGATTCTTGTTTCTCTAGGTTTATGACCAAAATTTTGACGAAAAGTTATAAGCTTATATCAAATCAAGTTTTTAATTAGAATTAAAAATAGTATGGGGTATGCATAACAAAAGATTAGATCAAAAATATATCTAACAAGAGATAAGTTACGGACCGTACGTGCCGGTCTTAATGGATATATTTTTTGATTTAATTGTTTTTTAAATTTTAATTAAAAATCCATATCTTATATAAAGACATGGTTTTTTTGTCATTGTGCGTCAAAATACTGGTCGAGAGACGAGAATCTCTTGACGAAGACGAAAGCCCTAGAGAGACTTTCGGCGGCATAACTATTTCTTAACTTACTAGAGTTATATTTTAGGATTAAACAAATATCTTGATAATTAATTCTTTAATTCCTTTTTTATTTGAATGAGAAAAATAATGTAACCCTTGCTTCATCTTAGTAACATTATTGTGTTATGTATGTTTTGATATTTGTCTATTACAGATATTGTGGTAATTATTCAGAATCGCGGCTCCACCTATTTTTGACCATAAAAAATCAAAAAATTAAGTTATCGACAAGTTTTTTTTTAATATGTTTTACTTTTTGGCGCATTAAAGAATATAACTAAAAAAATCCAATAATTTGATTTTCTCTGGGTAAATTTAATTTAAATGGCCTAAAATTTCAACTTTTTTTTGGTTTGCTTAAAATTTTTTATAAAATAATTTTATTCTGTAAAAATTTGATTTTTTCTTTATGTTTATTAAAAACGGAACAATTAAAAAAATTGAAAATATTCATTTTTTTATTTTTATATTTTTTTAAATTTGCAAAATTAACAAATTATTTTTTTTAAATGTTAAAGATTGTATTCTTAAAAATCATTAAAAATAAAATAATAAATAAAAATCGGATATGTCAATTTTGCCATTATTCTTTTTAATTCTAAAAATTAATATATTTTTTTTCAATTATTTTTCTTTATACGTAGAATATGAAACTTTACTTACTTACTTTATTACCGAAAAACTTGTAAAATACCAATTTTTTTATCTTCAAAGTAAAAATTAACACCTTTTGGATTTAGATTCGTAATTGTGCCATAAAATAGATTAAAAATGAAAAAAAAATGTCAATATCTTCAGTTTTTAATTTATTATAGACAAAAATAGGTGGAGCCGCTAATCTAAACAATTACCGATAATGTACTAAGTTAGGCATTTAAGATTTTTAATTTTCTATAAAATACTATGTAATCTTATGATAGATAAAAATTAAGAAAGGCATAATAATTTTTAAATTAATTAATATTTGTTTTTATCATTGTTCTAAGAAAATCATTCTATTAGAATTTTCGTTTAGTACTGCTCTTACTATTAATTTTTTTTGTTTAAATCAAAATCAAAGGAAAAAAAATAACCAAGTATTTACCTTCATATACTAAACAAAATATTATTTATAAATTATATAATAAACCAAAATATGTTGTTTTTTTTTAAATTTTAATTAAGTAGCGGGTCCCCAGTTTCTAGATATTTAACCCATTTCTTTCAGGCATTGCATTTTGCAATACATTTTCTAAAAAACGCGATTGTTCTACCCAGACTGTACACAAGCAACTAATAACTCTGAACTAATTTGCAATGTCATTTTTTTTTAATTGTCAACTTTAGAGATTAAAAAATATTTTTATAATTTCATGGATTGATCGTAGATAGCTTATGATTAAGTTAGAAAAATTATATAATTTAAATAAAATAAATAAGATACATCCCAAATAACACTTAAAAACTAAAATATAGAAGATAAAGCATAACAAGAATTTTAATAGGCGTACAAAACCAGCAAATATGTATTTGTTTTATTATTGTTGTAATATTTTAATAACATTTATTTTATCTCTTGTTTAAAATATTGTAAAATGCATAAACATTAAAACAAACGTAAACATATTTCAATCTCAATGAATTTATTTGATTGGTTTAGGAATAGTTAGAGAATTTTAGCCTTAGGCTTTATATGTATTTTCTCACAGTACAGACGTTAATAAAGTTTATTACATGTTTAAATATTTCTTTTTAAAAGCGACATGGTCCATCTAAGATTAAAAAATACATTAGCAATCAGTAATGTCAATACTTAATCGCACTTGATTAAATAACAGCCAAAATAACTGTTTTTAATAAAAAAAGGTAATTTTCTTACGCCAAAGATTTTAAATAGTTTTGAAAAATTTTCTTTTAAAGCATATTCAGTCGCACGGTAGTACGCCAGGCCAAGTTCCGGTCTACTGTACGACTGTGTGTATTTTACACGAAATGTTTTAGCCAATTTTCCCCCCTGTCATAACATCGGTCTTGTTCCACATAAATATATGAAGTTTGGTACGTAAAGTCACATAAGTATTCTAATTACCTGTGAAAAAATTGAAAAAGGTATGTTAAGTGATCTCCGAGATATTCGATTTTAAAAATGGCTGAATGACTGACTCATTAATATTGTAGGGCACTTCTCAAAGGAAAAGAAACTTGAAATTTAGTATTAAGTTGGTTTAAGGACACAAGCAAAGAACAAATTATGAAAACTACACATTTTTACTTGGAACGCCTCAGCAACACCGGAGCCATGAGAAAAACACCAACTAGGGCCATCGAGGTAATCCTTAACCTCACACCCCTAGACATATTCGTTAAGAAGGTTGTTTTGACGGTTATGTTGCGCCTCCGCACTGTTGGTATAATGCCCTACCTACTGTTAAGGAATTTACTGTTACTGGCCGTTCTAACACGAATTTCTATATAGAAGAAAAAACTTGGCACCAAATACTTTTAGTTAGATCTATTTATTAAATTAAATATAAGTGCAAAGAAATACAATAAATTGGTTTGATGTTGACAAGACGATTCTTAGGAGGTAACTTATTCACTTTTACACTAAAAACCCTTAACATTAGGTATGGGTCCCCTCTACTTTATTACCCACTTTAAAGAAAGGGAACCCAACTAAATTTTACAATGGGAACAATGCAACTTAAAATAAAATATTTACAAAAGGGGTTTTTAGGACAATAAACAAATGTTAACATTCTGACTAACATTTATAGAGGATGGGCAACCCTAATTACATTGGAAAGGTTTTATATTGTCAATAAACATTAAATAATAAAGTTTGGGTAGTTTGTTTGGGACAATACTCCAGCTTCTTTGGTGGTCTTTTAGTTGTCCTCTATAATGTTTTTACTTTATTATACCCTTATTAATAGTCCAAACTTAATATTAAATAAAATATAAAATATATAATTACCACTTATCAAACTATACATGCCTAATGTCTAGAGGTTTACAACACTACCTTAAAAAATTGCAAAGGGCAAGGTCGTGCTTATCCATACGGATTGCAGACAGACACTAGTAGCCCTAAGGAGACCACGCTACACCTCGGGTTTGATACTAGAATGTCACCGTAGCCTTGTAGACGCTTCCAGCAGGAATGTGGTCACTCTCTGCTGGACCAAAGTACACGCGCACTCCAAAGGCAACCGCATCGCTGACTCGTTGGCCAGGAAGGCTGCCGGGAAAAACCTTTCGTAGGTCTGACAGGATCTACGATGAGAGACCTAATCAAAAGACACTCTTATCAGCAGTTTACAACACGATGGAATGAAACAGTAAAGTGTAACTTTTCCAGGGAGTTACTAAACTATCCTGACAGACATACAGCTAAACATTACTTGGCAATTCCTAGGGCGGGTCTCCGTCTAATCACGGGCGTTCTTAATGGACATTGTCAACTGCGAAAACACCTCTTGGGTATAAATGACACATCTCTGTATAGAGGCTGCGAACAGGAAGACGAGATGGTGGAGCATATCCTATGTGACTGCCCCGAATTTTCGTCCAATAAAGATCCATGCCGGGCCAGTATTGGCTTTCTTTGGTCGACGTTCTCACCGACTTTAAATCAGTAGGAGTCCCCTTTAGACGGTAGCAAAACGGGATTACTCTGGCCTAGGTGTAGTGATGTTTATCATCCTCCTCACTTTCAGAATTCAGAAAGGGGGTATTTTCGAATTTGGTTAAATGATTGAATTATTTAAATAATTGTCATAAAATTCAAAATTCCGGTAAGATTTTATTTAAACAATCGCTACATTTACCTATCAGACCCCAAACCAGGCGCGATTTAAGAATCATCGCAATGAGCAGTTTTTGCACTTTATGTTAAGTCTAAAATTTAGCAGGGTTTACTAAAAAAAGCACAAAATCCTCGCTCCGATTTTTTCATTTATTGAACTCAAAAAAGGAACGATATTTTACCAAATAAGGGCCAAGTTCCTATCCAAAAATCTTGGCCTTTTAAAGTTTTAGATCTAAAATTAGACCAAGCTCTGTCTTTCACTCTTTTTTGACTTGACAAGTTTTTTTACTGATCCAACTGTTTTAAAAAAAAAAATTGTCTGTGTTAATGAGAACAGATTATTCATTAAAACAGACAAAGCTGTAAAAACTTGCCAAGCCAAAAAAGAGCGGAACAAAATTGTGGAGTTGGTTTAATTTTAGATCTTAATACTTAAAGAGGCCGATATTTTTGAATGGGACCTTAACCCTTACTTTACATAAGTGGTTTTGGATTTTGGTAAGAAACTTCATACCTGCTACATGATGCTTTAAAAGTTAAAAGTGTACCACTCCCCCCTCCGCCCATTATCGTCATGTTAATATCATCTAGAACAAACCTATATTTTATCCAAATAACACACAAGAACATAACTTTTATCTTTTCTCATGAAGCAGAAGGTTATTCGTAATTCCCATTTGTTGTTTGCCACTAGACCCCAGTACAAGGAAAAATTGCATGTACCTCTCTGGTCAAGAAATAACCACCTGCCGAACAGTCTAGTTCAGACTTGTCTTTTACATAAGTTATTTTGTAGAAGCTAAGCCTAGGGATGCATGAGCGTTTACTTAATCCGCATTTAATGCTAGGGACACAGCAGCGTTTATTTAACGCGCGTTTCGCTCTCTTTCAGAGGGGAAAATTTCACCGGGTACACACTGTACGTGCGTTAAAGCCTAAAAAACTAAAGAAACACTTGCGTTTATTAAGCGCGCGTTATGATGTGCCTTTGATAAACCCTAGTGTTCCTTTAGCCTAAAAGTTCGTCGTGACGCGCGTTACGACTTACCAGATTAAAGAAAAATTACCTGGCACGCATTATACGTGCGTTAGAGCCTGAAAGTCTAGAGACACACCAGCGTTTATGTTACGCGCATCATGACGCTTGTCATGATGCGCGTTTAATAAAAGCTCATACGTCTATAACCCTTAAGTTAAAACGGGCTGTTTAAAAGACTTAAATCATTTTTTACACTTTGGAAATAAAAAAATATATATTTGTTTAGTTAAGAAGAATACGTTTTGCATATTATATGCATTAATGTCTTGTTTTAGATTTTTAAAATGTAATATACGTATAAATAAACCCTAAGGTATTCTATCGGTTAATTTAAAGGTATTTTATTACACTATGTTACCCTTTAGATGTCTAGAACAAACGCGCTAAGAACAATGAGGCGAGGCACCACATAATAACCTTTTCAACTCTAAAAATCCAGAAAACCATAACGGCGATTACGAAGAACGCAGAGAATAATCGTTTTGCGTGGGCTATGGAGATCCGATCGTCCATAAAAGGTTTAAACGGCTTAAGGGGTCCAGTCCTACCAAGTTAAGATCAATATAGTTACTATAAATTTATGGTTTAATGAATACCGCCAATTAAATATTTTTTCTGCAATAATTCCATATAAAAATAATTCTTATTTACCTATCTTATTTAAGTTTAAACATGATTTAGTAAAATTTAGGGATTATTATACATTTTGTATAGTATCTTCAAAAATATTACGTTTGGTATTTATAACACTTTGCAAGTATATTTATGGACTCCATTATCTCCTGAACTTAACAAATACTAGATTAGGCTAGGTTTAAAGTGAGTGACCCTTCCACCGGGACCGATCGGTCTATTGTGGCTCACACCTTTTTATATTTCTCCCACCATGTCCAGATCCGGCAACAAGGTGTCATTGCCGAGGATTGCGAAACTGAGTCGTGCCATTGCTGGGCACGAACACAGTATGTGTTCTGCCGACCCATCCTACTCCATGCACATGCGGCACTCGGCGTCTTCCGCTAGGCCGATCTTGTGCATGTGGTATTCCAATCTGCAGTATCCCGTGTACAGTCCTACTAGAGTTTTAAGGTGTACCCTTGATTGCTCCAGTAGTTTGACGCTACATTGTTGATTCGGTGGGCTTATATATAACAAATACTATATAAACAAATATAGCAGATAGCTAAAAATGTCTTCTCATGCTGACGCCTATGTTAAGTAAAGAATTGTTAAATGCATCACATAATAGGTCATCTTAAGTTGGCTACGAATATCGAAATTTTTTTGGCAAATTTAGTACTATATAAGTTACAGTAGAAAAAAGGTTGAAAATGACAACATTTTTTGTACAACTGTCGACTTAGTTTATCCACACATAAGTGCTATTCTAAAAAATGCAAGTATTTGGCAAAGATTATCTATCCCTTAGGATAGTTAAGCTATAATTTTAGTAATTTTAAAGGGAAATATTTGAACTGAAGGATAGCGAACATTCAGGATGATCTGTTGGGGTAATAACTGACAAGAATATTGACGTTACTAAAAACTCAATAAATAAATAGACTGGGAGATTCATGCATCGATATTACACTCAATACTTTATGATCATTTGATGCTATGCAAGATTTGATCATTGTTCGTCCCTTACTTGTTAATTGACAAGAAAACTGCAACGCGGAATACCTTGTGTCAGAAAATGCTAAAGCAATTTTATTCTTTGTGTTCTCTTTAAACAAAATCAATCATAACATGGGATGAAACATGACTTTCTTATCATAAAATCCCAAACCAAAGTTTGGCTATTTAAAAATAAAGACCCTGTGGTCATGATAAAAATGGCACGATCAACAAAAGAAATTATCCTTGTCTTTTTCGGTAAACGAGGTCCACAAAAAACAGTTACATTTAGTAACTAGCTGGTACGCTAATACTTGCTTGCCACTAACCACAACTAATTGCAAGTCTTATGGGCTTATAGAAGTTTTTTCAGAATAGGACTTAAAAGTTTTATTGAAATCTGTAATTTCATGCCTAAAGAAAAGTGGGCACGTATGAATAACGCATTAACTGAGATAAATATAACTTTAAACACACTAAATTATTAGTACGTACAACAAGGCACCTATGTATTTTACTGACTTAACCCACACTTATGAATTTGGGATTATTTTTATTTATTTTTTTCTATGGCTTGCTTTCAAATGTTGTTAAGTGTTAAAATTGGGCTGTACGTACATTTGTTATAAGGTCTCTAACATCCCCTTAAGCTAAATATTATTAAATATTTCTGTTCGTATAAGTTAGAGGTGAGTTAGAAAAAAGATGGTTGGTTAATTTAAAGCTTCATAAGGTAATAAAATTAAAAAAATCAAATTCTGATTATTAAACTATTTTATCTGTTTAAACCAGGGTTCTTCTTCTTCTCCCTGGGAGCCGTCTTAATTCACTACCGGAGGCAGCGCAGCCTCTTGGGCTTTTTGTGCCTAATCTCCCATTATCCTTTATACCAATCCTCCCATTAGTCTCGTTCCTTCCACAAGTCTGTATTAACCCGGGGCTGGTTGGTTGATATATTTCTGTAGGCTCATTTTCATTGTCCAAATAGTGCCTGACTTTTGTGATTCAATGCTTCACATTCGCACAGGATATGGTAGGCTGTTTCTTCCCCCTCGCCTCACATTCTGCAACTTGGGTCCCCAATGTATGAACCTATCCTGTGTATGTGTCCTCTTAGGCTTTCGTGCCCTGTTAGCAACCCTACCGTTAGGCGAAGTCTTTTCCTACTTTGTCTGAGTAGTTCTTCCTTTGTTTTTTTTAACCTTTTTCCATGTCTAATTCTACTGAGGTTTTCCGAGTATTCCTCGTGTTTGTTTAAGATCCATTCCCTGGTTTGCCCTCGTGCTGTGATTTTGGTCACTCCAAGGGCAGATTCTGGTCCAAAGTATGGTGTGGATGATCCCTGTCTCGCTAGCTCATCCGGTTTTTTGTTGCCTTCTATTCCCGAATGTCCTGGTACCCACAAGAGAGTTACTCTGTTGCGTTCTCCCAAGACTTCCAGTTCTTTTTGCATTCCCATGTCAGTTTGGACGTTACCTTGGGGTTTACTAGTGCCCCCAGTGACGCTTGGCTGTCTGTTATTATGCAGATCCGCTTATTTTTGTAAGCCCTCCTGTTATTTTCTTTTGCACAGTGCAGTAAAGCATATATTTCCGATGGAAGTACAGAAATATGTGTTCCTGGTGGAATGGAGAATTGTGAATTCCTCATTTCACTGTACACGGCCGCTCCAGTTCCCTGCTCGATTTTGGAACCACCGTATACCAGATGATGTTTCCAACCGTGCCGGGAAGATCAGGTTGCTGCCATTCACTTCGATCTGGAATTTTTACCTCGAAGTTTTTGTTAAATGAATATTGGAGAATCATCTGGTCTGTTTTCTCGTCCAGAATGTTGCCGCCAATCTGACTTTTTATGTTGTTGTGTCCCAAACTAGCGTAGACACCAGTTGGTTTTTGTTGCAGTCGAAAGTAGCTCATTCTTGCCTCTCCCATCACTATGAGGTTAAGTGGTGGAAGGTCTAAGAGACACTCCATGGCTGCTGTTGTGGTTGTTTTAATTGCACCTGTTATAGCTAAGCAAGCAAGTCTCTGTACCTTGCCCAGTTCTGTAACAGCAATTCTTTGTCGTATTTTTGTCCACCATACCAGTGATGCGTATGATATTATAGGCCTTACCACCATGGTGTATAACCAATAAACCATGTTTGGTTTAAGGCCCCATGTTCTCCCATGAGCTAAACCAGGGTTTTTCAACCTTTATTTCGCCAAGCCTTCCCGAACAAAAAAAAAAATATGCCGCCCTTAATTAAAATTGAACAAAAATAAGAACAATAATTTTTTATAATATCTAAATTATTTATTTAAATTTTAAATAGGTACAATGAGGATACAATATATTTATTTATTATGGATCGAAGAGTAGGTACACTTTTAGTCATTAATTACTTTTACATTTATATTGAACTATATTTTAGTTGATCAGTTTTGAAGCCTAATAAATAAATATCTTCACCAACAAGCTAAGCAAACCCTAAAAAAGCCATCAAATATCTAAGATTATCCAGCAATTTTCTATGCCTTGTATTAGTGTTATGGACTATCACCAGGAATAACCTCCTGTTTAAGATAAAGAGGTTTCAAAGTAAAACAGTACAAAAACTAAAATATGCAGCTTTCTTCGAAGTTTCATAATTAGCCAGTGATGGCATCTGAACAGCATTTTAATCAGCTTCAGCAATTTTGGACTTCGTGTGCGATTCTTATTAAAATACCCGAAAACTGTTGGCAATAATTAATTTTTAATCGATAATAAGTTGCATTTATATAACAGTTATGCTAATCTTACACATAGTTAGAATATATGAAGGATGACAATACAAAAGGTTTCAAACAGTTACCTTACATTCTATTTCTTTTCATAAATCCTGTGTCTTTTGTTAGGTATTTCTTACTAAAAACTGTAAAGGATTCATCTGTAGATAAAAACCCAGAAAAATAAGACGTTAGGTATCTTTATAGGTTTAATTGTTTACAAATAATATTATAAGGCCCTTAAAAAGGCTATATAGTAGGCGCGCCGGAATGCTAAATGCGGACTCACTTTCCGTTTCTGTGGCCGAGATTCGAAAAAAATGCGCAATTGAAAGTATTTTAGGTGAGCGTGAGAACTCGCGATGAATAGCTCATTCTGTTCGGTTTTCCTAACATATTTTATCTAACTAAGATGACTTGACGTTTAATTTGACTTTTTATTACAGTCTTTTTAACGTTGAAGGTGTTTCATAAATTGTAGATTAGGATCTTCTACTTAGAAACACTTGTTGCAAAATTACTACATTTAGGTATATATTTTTTATAATAATATTTGCTTTTAACATTAAAATGTGTTTTAAAAAAAATTACTTAAAGCTAAAATTAGCATAATAATAAAGCGATATACTGTTTTTATAACCCCCAAAGAAAAGTTCTTGGCGACCTCCACGTGCTTTGAGTATGCAAAAAAGTTTATTTAACTCACCAAAGATTCTTTTTAGATAAGAAGCATGTCTTAAAAATGTCATTTTGAAGAGATAGCTTTCCTTAAATTAAAAATGTTTTATAGAAACGTCATTAACAGAGTAAATAGAGAGCTAGAAAGAAATAACTGTGAAATGGTCTTTATAGAGTTTGGGCATACAAGCAATACAACGACTAATTTTTATGCTCTGACTAAAATATAAATCTGAATTAGGTACTAGGTAATACTAAGGGCGTTATACGAGTACAGAAAAAGGTAGAAAAACATTTATCTAATTTTCCAACCGATCTAAAAAATTGTTTACCCGTCGAATAATTCTTATATCCTTTTTAGCAGAGCTATGAATTAAAATAATTAAAAAATTGTATTCAATTACTTCTCAGTAATAAGATCACTTTAATTCAATTATTTTTCGGAAAAGGTAATTCTATTTGAATTATCAATTAATAGGATAATGTAATCGTAATTGGTAATTGATTTTCACGATCCCAAGTAATTCAGTTACTTAGAAGGTAATTCGATTACTTATAAAGTAATTGAATTACTCAGAAGTTAATTCAATTACCTAATAAATAATTGAATAACTACGAAAAATTCAATTACCTTTCTTTATGAAAAAACTGCCGGAATTTTGGCCACCCAGAAAGAGCATCTTGAAACACCGCGGGCCGCTTAGAATCCGGCAAAGCCGCCTCCGCGCTGTTTTAGTATTTTCGATTTATGCTTACGCAACCGTTTTTATACTTTTTTTGTGGAAAATGTTGATGTTTGGGGTAATATAAAAAGAAATTTTTATTTTAGAGTCATTTAATGTTGTACTTGCCGAAAAAGCAGTTTGAATAGTGTGACGTGCGCGTATGAATCATATTAGTATGAATATTTTATTTGTTTGGTGTATTGTGTTTAATATATGTTGTAATTTAAATATAGTAACTGCTAAAGTCTTTAATCATCTTTAGTTTTAATTGATAATTGAATTATTTTTAATAAACATGCTAGTAATTGGTAGTCGTAATTTACTACTACTTAGAAGAGTAATTGGTAATTGTAATTGAATTACTTTTTAAAAGTAATTGCGACAGCTCTGCTTTTTAGTAAAGTATTTTTTTACATATGAATGAAATAAGGAGATTGAGTATTAATATTGCCTCTCTGACGAATGATTAAGGCCTTATTTCTTGTATATTATTACATTTTTAAATTTTAATAATTTTTCTTAGAATATTCTAGGTATTTTCAAGTTAAAAAATTAGAACACGAAATGAAAAATAAATCAAACTTTCGATTTACAATATTTTAGGACTTGATTTTAAAAATAAAAACTATAAAAAGTATACATTATTGGCAACGCTGCAATAATAATAATTGAATTTCTACTTAATATGGTAAGATACACAGGGCAAGTTCTTTATTTCATCGATAAAAAGTACGCTGAATTTATGCGCTGAACGTCAAATGACGCCATGAGAAGTTCTGATGGAACAAATTAAAACGAAATATTTAAAAAAGCTCGCTGTTTGTTCTGAAACTGTCAATTCTTAGCTGATTGTTGTGTTTCCCTTCCGTATTTATTTATATTGTTTGCTCAAGTATTTTATAAAAACGCTTTAATGGAATCCATCGGACACTCCAGTGGTAGTTTAAAAACGGTTTGATGAGTTAGCGCTTTATGCGCTGGATCCAATAAAACAGAATATGCATATTTTAGACGATAACTTTGTTATCCGAACAAGCATATGTTAAAATTTAGGATAAGTGTTAGGGATCGAGCAAAATTTAATCATTAAAAATTGGAAAATTACTAAAAAAAATGGTGTTGTGGGATTTTTTACTTAATTTTTCTAACATCATTTGAACAAATATTTAATAAGCTGTATAGTCAATTCAGACAGAGCTTATGAATTATTTTATTGATGCGAGTAAAGCTGAACAACTTCAGAGAATGAAAAGCTTTTGTATAATCCATTCTTAGATTTCTACAAAGATTTAAAATTGTTTTTATTATTTTTATCATGGTTATAATATATTGATGGTAAAAGATTTTATTATAATAAAAAAGATTTAAAAAGGTGATAATCGTTACTATAAATAACTCTTTATTTTTTTAAAGTAAAAATGTATCACAAAAATAATTGATATCCGAGAAATAACACTCTTATCGTAAACTAACATTTACATAATATTATAGTCGAGAACATCTAAACACATGAAGGCTGATGAGAATATTGGCCAGACCTTACAGTGTGGTGCATGTGCGAAGCACTATGCAGGCTTAGGTTTACTAGGCTTGGGGAGGAGAAGCCAAAACCGGCAAGTTATATGGAGTGGCCAGTGTCGAGACTCTGGAGTCTAGTTAAGAAGACGGGCTTGGACAAGGTACTCTAAAGAAGATAGGAGAAACCAAAAAATTGCAATTCATGGTGAGGATTTTTCATCTCGGTCATATCTAATAATCTAAATGGATAAAATAATATTCTATAGTTTATTTTTGTTTATTTTAAGCAGTTTAAAATTGATTTTATAAAAGCATGCCCAAAATAAATTGATAAGCAAATAGTTACAGCCAAAATAAATTACTCTTTATTTTTTACACATAATGTAACTGGTCTTTGGATAAACTCGACTTATGAACAATAAATCAGGACGTTGAAATCTACAAAATACCAAAATTGTATTTTAATTGACTGGTAAAAAATTTTGAATGAAGGGGTTCATGGAATTGTTAAAACATATTCTGTTCTATAAATAAATTATAAAAATTACAATAGGAGATAAACATTTTTAATAAAACTATATTGCAATATTGTTATATGATTTTATAAGTTTTATATTAAATGCATTGTTATCAAAATATCTACCTTAAATCGTTTAAAGTAATCTTAATCATCTTAAAATCAATTATACTAAAGTAAAAACAACAATAAAGGCGGCTACGGATAGATGTATTTTGCGCAACACTGCCAGTCGTGGGTGGATTTGTTGTCGATGGTGTTTCTTCTCTCCATGGCCAACTATTTACTACATGCTTAGGTATTTTTAGATGACCCGCATTCTTACGAAATTGACAGTACTTTATCCGAGACTAGGTAATTTGCAAGTAAATTAAAGTGCTTGGATTTATAGTTTTTCTAGCTGGACAGATTTTGTGTCAAATGATACCTGTTTTGCCTATATTTAAGTAAAAAACAAAAAAGGTTGCAGCATATTTGAAAACGTTTTAATACAACATTAGGTATTGATTTGCCGCTGTTTTTATTTTTAACTTTTCTACCTCACAAATATAACTGTCCTGTTATAAATGTTTTTTTGATAATTTCTTTCTATGTAACCCTAACACTGACTTATAAACTGTTGTATAACCTTTAAAATAAAATAAAAAAATCAACAATATTTTTTGATCTTTCCTATAAACCTCCCAAGTAGCAACTATTTATTGACATTTCAGACACAAATCTGAAAAAAATGTCCTAAATAAACCTCTGGTAGAGCAGCAAAAAAATAAATTACCTGCTCTGCACATAAAACTAGGGCTTATACAAACTTTTGTTAAAGCCTTAAATTAATATAGAAGGAAATAACTTCAATCATTTGAGACGGAATTTCGTACGTGTAAGTGAGGAAAACTTAAAACTTTTGGTGGGCTAAAATAGAATAATTGTAGGAGAGGATAGCTCCTTTATCAGTTAAGTTATTTTTTTAGTAAATATAACAAGTAAAAAAGACTTCAGTGGTTAAACCGCGTTTACACGATGCCAGTTGAGGAGACAATTGTCGAGGCCAGTTGTCTTGGGCCAGTTGTGTGAATGTCTGAGGCCAGTCCAATTAAATGAGAACTTTTTCACACGGTGAAACTATTGCCACGGCAGTTGGTGACGAAAAATGGCGGAGTCCTCATCGTCTGTTGTGTCTCGTGATGAATTGAGAGTAATGTGTGATGATCTTTGTCGGGAATTTATCGCTGGTGCTTGCAAACTTCTCAAAAAAACTTAAATAAGAAGAGGGAGAGGTCAAGGAAATGGCTATTGAAACGAGACAGTCACGGGGCTTCATCGCAATTGATAAAATAGTTACGAATGGAGGATCCATTGGAATATAAAGTTGTTTAAGGATGAGTCCGGAGAGTTTTGATAAACTATCGAAGCTTGTTTCTCGACTGACAAAGGCAAACTGGCCCAAAACGAGATTTCTACTGCCCTACCAGGTTCACACGGCGCCAATTGTCAAGACAACGGCCGTGATAGAGTGGTGGCGGGCGTCACTGCGCCCAATCAATTGTCCATTGTCTACTTCTATAGACAGTCGAATTTCAGGACAACTGGCTGTGCAGTTGGCACGCCAATTGGCCAAAGGTGTTTAGACGTAGCCAATAATCTTATACCAGTAAGCTGTCCTTTGTCAATTGTCTCATCAACTGGCATCGTGTAAACGCGGCTTTAGTTCAGGCTTTATTTTCCCATTTTTTAAACTTAAATACCTAGACCGTGCCTTTATGCCATGCTTATAATTTAGACATTGTGCGCTTATAATTGCTTTATTTGTACCCATAACAGAACTGTGGGTTTGATGTATCCTTGCCTTGAAGTACCGTGCGGTTATTTTAAATCTCTTTCTCTCTCTTACTCGTTAAACAGTAGTTTAGAAACAACAAGAATATATACTCTGTAGATCAGTTGGGGCCGGAAACTGATTTTGCTCACGTCGTAGTTCAAATCCCGCTTTAGGGGAGGGAGCAACCCCTGATCTGCCCGGAGTGGCAAAAATTGAGTATATATTATATATATATATATATTATATATATATATATATATATATATATATATATATATATATATATATATATATATATATATATATATATATATATATATATATATATATATATATATATATATATATATATATATATATATATATATATATATATATATATATATATATATATATATATATATATATATATATATATATATATATATATACAGGGTAAGTCTGTAAAGTGGGACCCCCCGTTTATTGCTTTAAATATTCGAATTGGAAAAAAATGTTTTATACAAAAGTATTTTGGTTTTTGCTGCTCTATATTTTGCAAACAACATTATGTGGTGTATCAAAAAGTCTGTACAAGAATAACGTTCATTTTTTTAAATGACTCCCTATATTTTTTGTTACATTTTTGTTTTCCGTATAAAATTCCAGATATTTTTTATTTAGCATATCATATCCCTATATTCAAGTGTTTACGAGATATTCGCATTTAAATACAATTTAGAAGGGAAATATCCGCTCATCTTTTAATTTTGTTTTACGTTTCTATGGTTTCAGCGGTATTTTGAGAGTTGTATAATAACCATATTATTATATGCTATAGAGATTAATAAAAATGTCAAAATGACAAATTTATTAATATTTAAGAAAAATGTCCTAATATTTTTTTTTTGTTTAAGGTTTTACCTATTTCTACTCGTCATTTGATATCTAATTACTTATTAATTATTACTATGGCTGTTTTGTCACTCTACAAAAACCACTAAAATTGGAAACGTAAAATAACGTAAACAGATGAGCGGATTTTTTCATTATAAATTTGTATTTAAATGAGAATATCTCGTAAACAATTGAATATAGGGATATGATATGCCAAATAAAAAATATCTAGAATTTTATGTAGAAAAACAAAAATTTAACAAAAAATATAGGAAGTATTTAAAAAAATTAACTTTCTCCTTGTAGTTTTTTTATACCCCCTGTATACATAACGTTGTTCGCAAAATATAGAGCAGCAAAACAAAATATTTTTCTATATAACATTTTTTTCAAATTTGAATATTTAAAGCAATAAATGGGGGTCCCCTTACAGACTACCCTTATATATATATATATATATATATATATATATATATATATATATATATATATATATATATATATATATATATATATATATATATATATATATATTTTATATAAATTTTTAAAATAATAAATAAATTTTTTTTAAAAAAAAATATAAAAAAAATTTATTTATTAACCGATTGGAAAAGGGGTAGAAGGGTGGAAAATTTTAGGGCAAAAAAAATTTTTTTAATTCTGAAAGAAAAACCAATTTTTTTCTCAACATAACAATGGTTAATTTTAGATTTTTCATGCACATCATGAATGCCTGCAAACATGTACAATACGTATACAATAAGGATTGTTTCTCTAGGCAGTTTGGTCATCTAGGACGGGAATAAAACGACAGGTAGAACAATAGATATGACGCAATTCGCCTTCGATTACAATAATAAATGAGTCGTTAAGTCGTGCCACTAAATAGTGGGTCAACAAAAGTAAACCCAAATTTGGAAATATTTTTTCAGTTTTTATTTATTGAGTTGATGAAGTAAATTTTACTTTTTGATTATTGTCATTAATTTGTCAATTGTGAAATAAAATTAGGGGGTTTTAGGTTAGTTAACATTTTATAATCATTTAATGACAGGTCTGCGTGGGCATTATTGTATTGAATGCGCCCATGTAATGTTAGGTAAAACCAACTTTTAAATTTTGATTTTATCATGATTCTTTTAGGAAAGTATTGTGGTTCTTTACTACTTTTGGCGGTCCGAAACTATAATAAAAATACTAAAACCACTTTATTTTGTCGTGTTTTTTATTAATCCATTTATCTTAATTTGTACATAAGTATATTAGTATTATTTTTATAAGTAAAATGGTTAAAGAGTTTCTTTAAAACAAACTATATCCGAATGTTGTCTTTTAAGCTAGGGGAAGTTCGGGCCAAGTGAATACCCCGGGCAAAGAGAATGCTCCCATTACTATTTCAATGACACCGTTATAGTAACATTCGGCAATCTTGACTCCATTACCGGCAAACGTTTGGGGAAGAGGTTTAGGAAAATGTTATTTTCTCAGCTAGTGCGAAAGGCGATACTTTTCGGCGGGCGATTGGCGCCTTGGTAAGTATACGAGTTTAGAAAAGACACTTTGTGCGTGGGTCAAAAACATTTTTTTTTCAAGAAAATGAGGAAATAAAAACTATAAATAATTTAAAAAATGTTATTATTTAATTATTCACACCTAATATTTTATTTATTACTTACAATATTAAGGGTAAATAAACACTTTTTAGCGTTTATTAAGTTTATAATAGAAGCTATTTGGTTATCTTCTATTGGAATCGATATTATAGAGTGCAAGACGAAATTAAAAATACACGATTAATTTTCCACCTCCTTATCTTTTAATATTTGTATCCCCGTTCCTGCATTAGCTAATAGGGTGGTCGAAGAATGACGAAAACTGTATCCAGCGTAAAGTTCGGGATTTCTTTAACCTAAGTAGATCGCGATTGCTGTCAGTATTTTGCTAAAATAATAATCTACGTTCTTCTGTTTTGTTACCTCGACACACTGCATTGTACCGGGTGTCCCATTTTCGACACATTTATAGGGTATCTTCGTAACTATTAGTACTATAAAAAAGTAATATAGGCTCACATGCTCTTTTTGCATTAGACTTAAAATAATGATATCCAAATTTGAAAAGTTTCGCTCGCTTAAGAGATACGAGGGAAAATGGAAAAAATATTTCGTTTTGGTGGCAAGTCTACCACCGTTATCAAGACTAACTTAAATAAAAAAATTATTAAAAATTGAAATTAATTTGGTAAAAATTTTGTTATAAAATTTGGGAAATGCTAAGAATTTTTTAATATGTATGACGTTTTATCATAAATGACATATTACTTTGTATTTACTGATATATTTATGATTTTCTAAAAGACAAAAATGGTCGGATGGTGTGTTAATTTTTAAGTTTTAAGTTTATCTGAAATTATTTTAGCATCAAATACCCGAAATTAATGCTACACATTTATCTTTCTTTGATATTATAAATGCACTTTCCTATATTTTACAAAATTATAGAACTTATATAAGAAAGTGTGCTTAAAAAAATTAACGAAAACTTAAAGAATGCTACTAAAAGTATAGTCGGTCTCAAAGTATACCGTGTTAGCTCTTGCCTTCATTTATGGATTATACCTGCCGACAGCAATAAAATGGGGTCGGTAGGTTTAAAAAGGACCGAACATTGGGGCGGACTTTAATAATATAAATATTTATAATTTAGTTTATTTGGGTAAAAATTTAAAATTACATTAAGAAATTAAATATTTTGCAAATTTTAATAAATTTATAACTGCATTATCTAACATAATTACATTTTTAATCTAAATATCTAAATCTAATTCTGTTTCATATCAGAGTCATCATTGAGATTAATTACAATAGGTTTATGTTGTTTTGGATAGAAATGTAAAAGTTTTTAATTTTTTAATGTGATGAGTGAATTTTTCCAGCTCTCAACTGGTATGTTAGTAATTACATTTTTTTTAAATTTAAAATGGGACTTAAAGTAGGTGTAAATTTTTTCTCTGATCTTTGATTTTACTTGGTTCCACAAATGCTCTATGGGGTTAAACATACAGTGATACGGAGGAAGCCGTAAGACAGTATGCCCAGCCTGTTCAGCCAAATTATCACATACATTTTTTTTTTTTAATAGCATATGAATTTAGGACTTCCAAAAGATGTTTTTTTGTAACTAAATTTAAAATAAATATCATTTTCAACAAATTTTCCCGGGGATTTCAGTTATTGAACTTGATGAAGCTGGTGCTTTTTTAGCAGACGGTTGTGGTAGCTTGCGTTATCCATGAAAAAACACGGTTGTTTGGAATTTTTTTTAAAAGAAATTTTAAACCAGTTTTAAAAAGTTCTGCATTTACCTCGTGATAATCAAAGCTAAACCCTAATTTTTTGCAAACAACAGCAAGCAGTTTGGGACAAATCCGTCTTTGAACCAGCGTTTATGGTAATGCTTTTCCTTTATTTTACAAACAACTCTATGGAGGGTGGCACGGCTAATATTTATAATGGTTTCATCTTCATCAGCTTTTTTTCAGTTTACCCAAAGGGTTTTAAATAACTCCGTTTTTAAAAAAAGACAATATGTTTTCCTTCTTATTAGGTCCCGATCACTCTTGTCAAAAACGGTGGAAAAAAATCACTAGGTTTTTTTTTTTTTTTTCAATTCTTCACTAATAAAAACCCCTTATCGATATTTGGGGGTTTTTGTAAGTGGACAGGTTTCTTTTAAAGCTTCTTGTTTAATTAGACCTCTACTGATTAAAGTTTCATACACATTTTTCACAACCTGTTTTGCATCTAATGAAAATTATTTCGACGCGACATAGTTATACTGTAAAACAATTTTTCGAAACGCAAAAGTAAAAACGGTTATTCAACACTGCCACTAAAATATTAGCCAAAATATTTATATGCCTAATGGTTAATACCAAGAAAAAACCTGGCCCACCCCCCGCCCTTATTAATAGTTTCGGTGTTACCAACAAAACACGTAATACCTTTTTTTGCAACTTAGTTTGTTAATAACTTTTACAATTTTTTGCGTGCTAAAAATTCTTTTAACCCATTTTTTAGGCATTATTTTGGATCAAATGAGCTATCGCTCATATTTTTATGAGCTTTATCTCTACTGAACACGTTTTTGAACTTGTTGACAAGACTATAACTTGCCAATAGGACTGACACGGCTGATTAATATGCGTCCTGTCATTCAAAAAAACTTAGTAAGTGCACAAATTAAATTATTACCAAAACAGTTTAAACATAATTTTTTGTATTCTTATATATAATTAAGATAAGGTGTAAGATAATAACTAAATAAACCATGTTTTATTTAGATCCGTATTTATGGTGCATAGGAAAATACTGTTATACCAATGTAATTAAATTTAGTTTGCAAAAAAATCTCATATCCGCTCGCAATTAACGTCATTTTATTGTATGCATATTCAAGGTTAAAATTAGATGCACCCAAAGCACATAGGCGGGTTAAACTGAGGAATTATATCCGAAAACGTATAAGAATACAGACGCTTTTACCCACATTAGAACTGTTTGACTGCAATATTAACCAGATAGTACACTTATTTTAGGTATTTGTCAATATTGGCTTTACACTGGCAACATCGCACTGACCACGATCTTAAATGGAATGTCCTATTTATTGTTATTTTAATGAATTGGGTGCCCCAAATTGGGTAATATATCAAATTTTAAAATTCTGCCTCTACTGGTGCCTGATATATCACAATACCGCATTTTCAGTAATAAGTATTGCAACTCCTAAATATCTTTAAAACCGTTAAAGCGGTGATTACAATATTTGAGGGTTTTTCGATATGCCTAATTAAACAGTGATATCGGCAGTGTTGCCAGATTTCACCGCTAATGCGGTGTTGTCATATGTCAGGAACTGGTAGAGATAGAAATTTAATGGTAAAACTTGCATATACGGTTTTCTTCTGTTTTTGGATTATTTGGCAAAATTTTTATATAGTCATATTCTAGGGTCCTCAGGGATTGCAAATATACTGGCGGTGAAGAGAAATTAGTGTGTTTTAATATTTTTTTATTTTGATTTTAAGATTTTAAATTACCGATTTTCTCCATATAAGTGAAACTCCCTTTATGACAAGAAACGTCAGTGCAGTGTTGCCAAATGGAGGTCTGTTTTAATATGTCCCTGAAATTCATCGTCTGAAATATAATTGGGGAATATAAAAGCCGCTTTAACAGGAGAGACTATCTAGAGAAAGATATTCCAGCATATAAGCATGCGCGTCTTTTTTAATACGTCCTCGAATTTCAGACAAATTTAAAAGTTCTAGTCGGTCATGGTTAGTTCTGTTAGCAAAGCAGCTTCTTTATTTTCCCTGTATTTTCCCAATTATATTTCAGACGTGAAAATGAGGGGACGTATTAAAAAGACTGCTCCTGCTTTAATCTTAACCACAGGAATTAACCATGATTGACCTTAGACAAAATCAAAACGCCTCAATCGGTCATGGTTAGTTGTGGTTAGCATTTCAGATAAACTCAAAGCCCTCAAGTTCTAGTCGGTCATGGTTAGTTCTGGTTAGCAAAGCAGCTTTTTATTTTCCCCAAGCATATTTCAGACGTGAAAATGCGGGGACGTATTAAAAAAGACTGCCTCCTAAGCTTTAACTAACCAGAATTAACCATGATCGACCTTTTAGACAAATTAAACGCCCTTAGTCGGTCATGGTTAGTTCTGGGTTAGCAAAGCAGCTTTTATTTTCCCCAATTGGTATTTCAGACGTGAAAAATGGGACGTATTTAGTGCTGCCGCTCCTGTTTTAACCAACCAGAATTAATCATTAATCGATATTTTAGACAAAATTAAAATTTTAGTCGGTCATGGTTAGTTTTGATTAGTTGTGGTTAGCACCTTTTTATTTTTCTCAATTAAAGTTCAGACATAAAAGAAATATCAAAAATTTAAACACAACAGTGCCCAAAATTATTAAATCCGGCAACACTGTTGATACTTATTTTAAATTTGACAGTAGAAAGAATTTGAATCAATTAGATATTAGATTTCTAACCTATATATATTTTTTTTTATTTAACTTAAAAGTTGTTTTTCCAGATTTTCTGGTGTATTTTGTCAATGGATTTTTGTGTGTGTGTGTCATGTTTTAGTGAATAATTATTAATCTATATTGCTTTACTCCTGCCCAGCACCCCTATTTACTCCAAGGTCCCGTAAGCTTGCTTAATTAAAAAAAAAAATAAACGCATAATTTCTCTTCTCCGCCAGTATATTTGCAATCCCTGAGGACCCTAGAATATGACTATATAAAAATTTTCCAAAAAAAATCAAAATAGGAGAAAACCGTGTATGGGCAAGGCCAATTTAATAATTTGTGTTGTTACTAAATTTGACACCTCTTATTCATTGCAATAAAAATAAATAGGACATTGTGTTTACAATAACAAAATAATAGGGTGTAGCGCAAAACTGAAAAATCAGGCAACACCTTCGATATCACTGTTTCATTCAGCAGATGAAAAACCCCTAGAAACCAAATTTTGTAATTGCAGCTTTAGCGATAGCGTTGCAGTATTTTTACTGAAAATGCGGTGTTGTCATATCTCAGTAACCAGTAAAAACAAAATTTTAAAAATTTGGGGTCTTACTACATTTGGGAACTGGAATTTCATTGTGTACCGAAAAACTGAAAAATTTGGCAACATTGCCGATACCACTGTTTAATGCCGCATATCAAAAAACCCCCAATCACCAAATGTTGTAATCGTAGCCTTAGCGGTTTTGGAGAAATTTACTTTTAACCAACCCTGAATATACCATCAGCCGCGTTTAAGCACCGCCTCCGGTAAAAACCGTTTTACACATATGAGAATTCTAGTGAAATTTATGGCGAAAATTATCACCAGAATTTTGATGAAAATTTTCATAAGATTTTTGGCAATAGTACTGGGTGGCCAAATAAGCGGGGTAAGTGGCTGTATCTCAGGACCTGCTCATCTGAGAACAATGGATTTTTTTATTATTTTAAAGTGACCATAAAAAAACTTTGGTATAAGAGTTCATGAAAGCTTAATTTTCTCGCTTAAAGTCTCAATAAAATGGATCTGAAAATATTGTCATGGCAATCTACGATTATTTTTAAATAAAAAACCTTACATCAATTTTTTTGACAGCTGTCAAATAAAGTGGTGGGGGTTTACCCGAAAAAGAAAAATGCTTGTAGTGTCAGTTTGGCTCGGCCGATTTTACTGAAACAACTTTTAATTAAAAGAGCATTTTTGGAAGTATTTTTTTATAAAAACAACATTTTATTTTTTCATTGATCGGCGAGAGAGCGTTGATTTATAACTTACCCTATTTCTTTAAATATCTCTATTTTTACGTTAATAAGTAGGACACTAAAAACTAAAAAAATTGTAAAATCGCGGTTAAGTTGGGTGACCGTTTTAGATTTTTACTCATGGGGACGATTAAAAGATCTTGTTTTTCAATCTAGGCCTACAACCAGAGAAAATATGATCCTCAGAATTCGCAATGCGATTCATGGCCTGCCCAGGGCGAAAATTAAAAATGCCGTTTTTTCTACAAGAGAAGAAGTCGAGCAATGTCTGGAACAAAATGGCGAATATTTCGAGCATCTAGGGAGACACTAGATCAACATATCAACAATAGGTATTATTTAAGACCACAAATTGTTTCAAAAGAATTCGTTACGCCCCCTAGCGGACATTTTACAAACTTAAAAATAATGAAAACTTACTATTTTTAATACGTTAATGACCCATTTGATTATGATTACTCGTTTATGCGACGAACAATGCACGTGAGGGAGCGCTTCCGGTGTCTTAAGAAAATTTTAAACATTTTTGTTAATAACTTCGTTATAAATAGAGATATCTTTTTGCGATTTTTACTATTTTTTAAGTTTTTACTGCTCTACCTATTACCGTAAGAAACATTATATTATATTATTTAACTTTTTAGAAGTATATAAAGAAATAGGGTAAGTTATAAATCAACGCCCTCTCGCAGAACAATGGAAAAATAAATTGTTGTTTTATTTTTATAAAAGCATACTTCTAAAAATCCTCTTTTAATCAAAAGTTGTTTCAGTAAAATCGGCTAAGTCAAACTGCCACTACAAGCATTTTTTTTCGTCAAATCCTTACATCAAAAAATTGATGTAAGATTTTTTATTCAAAAATGATCGTAGATTGCCATGACAGTAATTATACAGGACCATGAGACACAAGTTGTACAACTTGATCAAGAGGCATATCTTCATTGATATCATCCACACTTTAAATATTGTATTCAGCATCAATACCGTCTTCATGGGAGTGTAATTATTAAACTTCTTCTAAAGTAAGCAATAGTCAACAAGCAATAATCGGTGAATCTCGGAGATCGAGATTTAATTATTCGTAGTCGTAATAATATACGTACTTTTTTGGAAATTATTTTTCTAGTCTGAAATTTGTAGTGCATAAAACTATGAGAAAATATAGAAATCTAGATGGTTTAAAACGCATTATTATTATTATTTTTTCGATATTTCCAATTTTTTTAATATTTTCAATATTTCCGAGACACGTTCAAAAATTTCCAATATTTTCATTTTCATGAAAATATTTCCACTGGAAATATTTCCATTTACAACACTACACTAAAGTAATGCCTATACAAATCTTGCTTTAGAAAAAAGTTGTTGACAAACATATAAAACAAAAAAAAATGTTCTTAATATTCTTAAAGAATTTTATAATTGAAACATAGGTATACTTTGTTTCTTAAAAATTAAATTTATTATAATTATTTTAAGATAGTACTGTTTAAAGATTATACAGTAGAACTTTACATGACTGCCTAAAAGGGTACAAGGTTACTCTGCCAAATGCCCCCAATAAAACCAATTTTAGAAAAACTGAAATTAGTTTAGTTATCTGAGAGATAACACAATAACAAAAAATCTTATTTTTATTTGTTCATTTAGTTAAAAAAATTAATAATTTATGAATGTCCCAAAAACACAATTTCCTAAAAGTTTATATTTTTCCTTTAAATTTAGGAAGAAGTTTGATTAAATCCTATTTGGCAAATCAATTAATCATATGATAATAATAATGTCAAATAGGCTTAAAACTAAATCCTACACAATTTTTTCCTATGTTAGGTACTCCCAACCGTATTTTGGACTCTTAATATAACATTTTTTAAAATTTTCACTACTGTTAATCGACCAGGGTCAAAACATTTTTTAGGCAATTCGACACACTACCGGATTATTTTTTTATATATCTTAAAACCAAAAAAAAACAATCATTTGTTTTAATCTTGTTTGACCACCCTGTATTCGGATGCATCTTATCACCACATAACAATTTTTAATCTCTTATTAGTTTTATTATTTTGTAAAACATTTTTTAAGGTAATTTATATTTCTTTTTACAAAATTTTTAAATATATTTAATATTCCAAACGTTTAAAGTATTTTTTACATAATAAAATAAAATTTTCATTTCCAAAAAAACCTTATCAATTTTATTAAGATCTTCATAATTTTATACATTTTTTATAGTCGAGTGTTCGTTCTGCCTACGCCTCTGAAATGAAACCTTGATTAATACGCCAAGGTCGTACTTATTCAAACATCAATGCAAATCACATTACTTTTTAGAGAAGTACAGTATTTATAGGTGGATAATAAAACAATATGGCGGCAATAATTATTGTATTGTTTACGTTTATGTTTTTCATTACGTTTTCTATTGCGTCCTGAATTAATTAATTTCATAATTAACGATAGTTGTCTAAAAGAAGAATGTGTATACACGAGATACATTTTAAAATATGCGTAGCGGATATGATTATTCTTGCAGACCATACCTAGAAAGAAATCTAGGCAAGAAGCTTTTAAAATGATGTATATTTGTACCCACTCATTTTGCTTCCCTATATTTTTCTAAATGTTACTAATTGTTTGAATACCACACAAAAATATTCTGTATACTTTAATTGGAAAAAGATTTTTGTTTTGCTATAAAAAGTGATTAAAAACTAAAAGTTTGAATTCTACCAAAAACGCGGTTCGGTGCTTTGACGTCACCAGTCCTAGAAATTCGATGTTGCCATTTCTACTTAATAACATTTGTACCACAAAGGATCTTTACAAAAGCTGTTACAGGGTTAAACCTTCCTTTATATTTTTAGCTAATTAAAAGAGAAAAATCCTTATCAACTGTTCATCAACCTAAATTTTCTGGCACCTATATTTATACAAAATCGTTCAAGATTTGAACATTTTGTAATTCCGTAACCAACCAAAGAGTAATAATTGTTGTTGAAAACTTATTACTTTTGGCCTAACTTTTTTATTTAAATAAATTAGAAGTATTTTTATGTTCAAAATTTTACGAACTATGATTGGAATAGTTAGTATGCTAATAAACTGAAATTCTAAACGTTATAGTCACTAAAGTTTACCTATTTGTTACTTTTATTAAAATCCGTCCTTCCGGAACTATAGTTACTTCCATTTCTTCCCAGCATAACTAACTCCTTTTGTTGTTTTAGGTTTATGACTAGATAATGCTTTTTTCGTTTTTTAGATATTTTTTACTTAATTTGGCATTAAAAATCCCTTTTTGGAATTAATAATCGCCTACGTAATCATTCTAAAGTTGAATAATTGAATTACTATTATGTATGTGGCATTAGGCATCGAAAGATGGGACAATGACTTTGAATAATCACCAAGTGTTTTAAATTACGTGAAAATACATTAAGAATTTTAATATAAAAATTATTTAAAAATGCAGCAAATCTAGGATCCTGCTGTTTTAGTAAAAAACGGATATAATAAACTATCATTTCCTGTAAGCAATAGGTAAAATTGTTTAATTACTTTAAGAAAAGGTAGACTTGTACGAATAAGATAAATGTATGTATAGTAAATGTTTCATCTAAAGTTACATTAAATAAAAATTAAAGTTTTCTTTTTGGGATTTTGAAATATTAAGCGTTAAAAAATATTTCTAAAATTTTAAAAACTAACCTCTATTCCCAACCTTTTTGAATTAGGTAAAAAATTACAAAATCACAAATATTTTTACGCCTTGTTCTTCACAACTCAAAGCCTTTTACATGCCGATAATTTGTAATTGTCCGTCATAATCTACTAAACTTTTAGAAAAAAAAAGATTTTGGTAGCCATTTTAAAATCAAATGACAAGTGTGACATATGATTGAAAAGAAGCGGATCAGGTAGGCTAAAAATATATACAGGATGCTTTTTATTTTTTAAAATTTTGGGTTATTTCTGGTTCTCGTTTTCAAGGCTTGCCGATTGAGAAGTCTCGCTGCCACCTTCCTGATGCCAATTTTTAATAATATATAATGACTCTTTCATTTAAAAAACAAATCATGAAAATCAAAAAAATAAGATTTTATAAGTATCTCCCCCTTAAGTACTTTAAAAGCTACGTAAGCACGCTTTGAACGACTATAAATTGAAAAACTAGTCGATCTTAAAGCAAATGGCATTTATTTAGATTAAAGGTCTACATAGATAGTGGTAATCTGTATTTTTTAAATTTTGTTAATGTTAATAAAGGAATATTATTTTATACCTTTTACTATTTAAGTTTCAAATTGTTCCTAAAATATGATCTGTTTATTAATACACCTACTTTAATACGAATATTACTAATCCCGGTTAGCAACGATATTTCAATTTAAATTGAGCTGACTTGGGCCTTTAGGTTTCATACCAGCATAGATATTTAATTATTTTAATTTTATATTTAAGTAAACACAAATGTATTTAAGTGTTTTGTAAGTACTTATTTAAATCTAAATGTACTTAGGTACAGGGTTTTCCCGTATAATTGCGCAACCCTTTAAAATCTTTATTTTTATAGATAGAAAAAAATAGTTTATATGAAAGTTGCAGGATTTTTCATGAAGATTTTCATGGTGTAAGATAGAAAAACAAATGATGATCGGAAAATTAACAAATCACTATCAACTTCGTTATTTTAAATGGAACACCCTGTATATGATTGAAAATTCAAATTCAGCTAATCTTCCCTCTTTTCAAATATATATAACTTATCTATGTTCGATAAACGAGTTGCAATTATTTAAATTTAAATCTGTTCTTATAAGCCATAGTTAGCCATGGATACAACCCAAAATATAAAAAGTATTTGACAGAAGTCAAATTTTTGTTTGGTTTCCAAGACGAACCATGGCTACCGCGACTTAACTTTGCCAAACTTTGGGTTGTATCCATGGCTAACTATGGCTTATAAGAACAGATTTTTTAAAAATTAAAAAAAAAAAAATTTTAAATATATTTATATATATATATATATATATATATATATATATATATATATATATATATATATATATATATATATATATATATATATATATATATATATATATATATATATATATATATATATATATATATATATATATATATATATATATATATATAATATAGTAGATATTCTATTTGGCATATAGGCTTCTTAATGAACTGAAAAGAAAGATGAAAAGTCCTGTTAGGTATGACTACTAAGCTTGGATGGTTTAAAATTAGGAGACCTCCAAGTAAATGGATAACCCCGGGTCCAGCCAATCCGATTACACGTGTTTCACCCTTGTTGGGGATGGTCACACCGAATGTAGGCCGTAGACACCCTTGAACTGCAAAGCAGCCAGCTTAAGAACAATCGTACTTCAATACAACTGAACGTAAGAAGCAACTAGCGCCATCTCGTCAAGTAATTTTAAACCAACCAATTTTAGTATCGACAGGTTAAGATGTTATTGTGCGCCATGTAGGTGTATTACGCAAAAACATTCAGAAGTTGCTTTACACAACACACTTAATGAAAAATGGCTTCTCATTAGTTCACGGATATGTGAATTTCGAATGAGCTCTTTGCCAATTCCAAGTAGGTGACGTGAAGCATGACTAAAAACGATTTAAAATGGGGAAATGCAGTATTTTACCCAAACTGCAACGTAATAAATAAAATTAAACTTCTTGAGTTTGTTATAATAATAACAAATAGGTAGAGGTTTGGGCTTATAGGCGCTTAATGAACTGAAAAGAAAGATGAAAAGTCCTGTATGGTGACTACTAAGCTTGGTGGTTTAAAATTACGAGGCCTCAAGTAAATGGATAACCACGGGTCCAGCCAATCCGATTACACGTTTCACCCTTGTTGGGTCTGGTAGCTCCGAATGTAGCCGTAGACACCCTTGAACTGCAAGCAGCCAGCTTAAGAACAATCGTATCATACAACTGAACGTAAGAAGAACTAGCGCCCTCTCGTCAAGTAATTTTAAACCAACCAATTTTAGTATCGACAGGTTAAGATGTTATTTTACGTCATGTAGGTGTATTACGCAAAAACATTCAAAAGTTGCTTTACACAACACACTTAATGAAAAATGGCTTCTCATTAGTTTACGGATATGTGAATTTCGAATGAGCTCTTTTTCCCATTCCAAGTAGGTGACGTGCAGCACGACTGAAAACGTAATTAAAAAAAAAAAATGGGGAAATGCAGTATTTTTACCCAAACTGCAATGTAATAAATAAAATTAAACTTCTTAAGCCTTGTTATAAATAATAACAAATAGGTAGAGTTTCTTTGGGCATAGAGGCTCCTTAATGAACTAAAAAGAAAGATGAAAAATGAAAAGTCCTGTTAGGTTGGTTGGTTTAAAATTACGAGGCCTCCAAGTAAATGAATAACCCCGGGTCCAGCCAATCCAATTACACGTGTTAAAAAATTAAAAATCTTTAGCTCTCATGGGCTGTCAGTACATTGTAGTTTAATTACTCAGAAGATGCCTGAACTTGTACAAAGTTAACATATTTAGGGATATTTGCAGAACAAGTGCTATTGCACAATGTGCCAAGCACATTAAAGTTCATGACCCATTTAAGATTAATAAGAGAACAAAACTTTTAAAGACCTTTATAATAATTATTAAACTTAGAAAAAAATCCGACAAATTTTGTGGTACTTCTGTTTATACTGGTGAAAAGTAGCAATCTTAAGATATCATGTGCTATTCAAAGAAAACCAGGTTTGTATAATTATGACATATTAAAAGATAATTGCAGACCAGCAAATTAATGGTGGTGGTGTATAATAAATAAATAGTGTAAATAACGTATATTTGTTTTCAATATCTCTCGCAGTTTAGGCGAATCTGGACATTATGGTGAACGAGATATTTAAAATGATACAAAATTTTGCGACTTTATTTTTAAAGCATATTTATTTATATTAATTCGTATGATTACATAAATTAGGTAAAACGAGTTTCTGGTATTTCAACACTTTTTAATTAAACAGATTGATTAATTATCTGCGCGGTTTAAATGGTGGTTTAATTTGTGACATACTAATAAACATTCAAGGACAACTAACTTTTTCTTTTTTATCTGTAAATAATTTTATTGTAAGGAAAATTCTTTTTGTCAAGTTTCTGTTTGCATAATTTATTTAGGTGTCAATTTTTTCGATCTCGAATTAATAACCGAAAATTTTTTTCTCGTACATTAATTCTTTCAGGAAATTATTTTTCCAGCTTTGTGACTCGGGATAATTTTCAAAAAATACTTGTACTTGCAAAAATTTTCGTTATAAATCCAATCTTTAGGAAAATTACAAGTAAAACTATTATATGTTTTTAATCACGAAGTTTCTATTATGTTCTATATATGGCATTTAATGTTTGTAAATATTTTTTTAGCCAATTTTAGAAATTATTACCAAAATTTAATATTAATTTTTTTACAATATAGTAAGGAAGTTATATCTTTACTAGGCAGTGCAGAAAGTCTAATACCTAGCAGGAGTTTAAAAAAGAGACATAATTCAACAACAAAGAATATTTATTTTTCAGCTATATTTAATTTGCCAAATTTTCCAATTATATTTCAAGAACCAAAATAAATCGTAACTTAAACTGTGGCAACTTACCAAATCTAGTTCTGGAGGTGGTCCTGCTTCATAATGCTTTACTGAGGAAAGACGGTGGTTATTTGGTAATAAGCTTGCCACTTCCGTCATTTTGAATTTTTAATACATCGCTCACTGTGTATTTTCCTTCTAAAATAAAAAAGAGATCGTAAAGAAAGAAGTAAAACAAAGCAGTTATTTTTTCGTTGAAAAGAAATATTACCATATAATCATTACAAAACTAAATAACACCATTTCATGTAAAATCTTATATAAAATTTAGCTTGTAAACCAAACAAAACAACTACTTTGTTTTGGGTAGTATTCTACTCCAACTAAACTTAATTACAGGTTTATTGATGACAGCAAAACTGGTACATATTATCACTATGAATAAAATTAAAAATAGGTTAATATTTGACCCAATTATTTGGTATTTTAAAAATGAAAATTAATTTTATATTAATGGTTTAATGGCCATTACGATTTAAAGGAATTGTTCATGAAGGAAAAAAATTAATTGTAAAGAACATTTACTGATAATCAAAACTATTTTTAAGGTTTAATTTAATTGATTATCCTTTTATCTAACACTTATATATTATATACAATGAGCTACAAAAAATACAATGTAAGCTTCGTTCGATTTATTAAAACAATTTCGTTTCCTTTTTATACACATTCGCCATTTTATCATGAAAGCAAAATAAACTACTATTAAACTCCTAGGCTTAACCCAAGGAAGTATGAAGGTATATGGAAAACCAATGCTATGGCCTACTTGATCAAAAAAATGTCCAGCCCACTATGAAAATAACTGTCAGAGTGGGCCCCGCCGATTCTGCGCACTAACAAAATTCCACGAAATATTTTTATCTGTCTTGCCTACTTACACACTGAAAAATTGGTGTGTAGTTAGGCAACACATTATACTTTTATGAGAGCCGGAGTACCGTTTTTTGGTGCAACTGCGCATCAACCGTAGTCGTCTCATCAACCCTCCTTCCAAGCGAATTTCAGGTTTCGTTGTGGTTCGTCATTTTTATTGTGGTTTGTGCCGTATTAATTTCGATTGTTTTGCTTTGTGTTATTATATTTTGTAGTTGCAGAAGTTTTTTGGATTAATAAAAACCTTCTTATTTTAGTGATACCACAACGTTTGTGTATTTATGTGGATCATTAAAAAGAAAAATGGTTTACATTTGGGTACCCTTATTTCATTTAATAATTTAGTACATTCTTTTAAAGGATCAAAATTATCAATTACTGGGCAGACCAGTAATCGACGTTTTATTTTTCAGATATTAATATTTAAATACGACAATAAGATTAAACTCATTTACACTATTTTGCCCTTCTTTTATCACAAAATTGGTACATAAAACTATCATACAATGTTTGAAATTTATTTTAAAAATCGTGTTTCATTTATTTTACAAAGATTGTTGCTAAATACAAACTTCAAAAATATTGACCATTTAAATAGAGGCTGTATGGTGCCTTATTCTTCCTTTTAATCAATTTACCAATAATTAAATATTTTATAATAGTATCGTTTAATAACCAACAATTTTGTGCAAAAATGTTTTTTACTGTCCCGCGGACAATTTCTTCCATCCGCGAAAAAACTTTACTAATTTAAAAATAATAAAAATAAGTAGATTTTAATTAATAAAATTACGAATAAGTTTAAATTTTTTATAATTTTCTGTGATTTTTGTTAAAGCTTTTATATACCTAATTTTTATATGTATATATAATTACATATCTTTACATTTAAATATTATTGTAAGTAAATGATAATAAAAATGTTACGATTAACTAAAGTAGTAGTTCTTTAATACCTAGTATAATTTTGTTGTTAAAAAAATATCACTGGTCCGCGAATTTTTTTTAACAATTTTACTGGTCCGCGGGCCAAAAAAGGTTGAGAAACGCTGTTATAGTAGATAGGATTCTTAGAAAATTTGCACGGCACAGCATTTTGTTATGGCCACCTTCCTTTAGTTACATAACAGCGTAATTCCTTTTTAAATTAGACAATACCAATTTCGTATAGTATTGACATATTTATTATTTTTTTCTGGAACTATATTTTAATTGCAGTTTTATTCTAATTAAAATTCTAGAAGACCTACTTATCCTATAGGATAATTTTACAAGGATAAGAAAGGAGCTTGCTAAAAATGTTATTAATAAAGGGTAATTATTTATTTGACTCCTACTTAGGAAGAAACGAGTTAAAAACACCCTGTACATACAGTTAGGACTCGTCTAAAGTTTTAACCTGTGTTATTTTTTTTGTCGGCAAGAAGACATTCACCCACTTTCGTGGGTATATTAGTAAATAGTTTGGTTGTTAATTTTAGCAACTTTTATTTATTACAAAATATTTTCAATATATTATTTTTATCTGACTCACCAAATATTTTGGGAAAAATATTTTGTGCTACAGCCTTATTTTTCTAAATATTGTGACTTATTTACGTGGACAGGTTTGTTACGGTTTAACTTTTATTACTTTATACTTTTATATTATATTGTCGTCATTTTATTTTCTAGCATATTTTGTTATTGCATTATACAGGGTGATTCATGAGGAAATGTCAATACTTCAGGTACCTAGTCAGGGTCCAAAAATTAACATAAAAGCCTATACAAATATGGGTCCGCAAGACCTTCCTTTTCGAAATACAGGGTGTTAAAATTTTGATTTAATTTTTCTATTTTTTGAATAAAATTTATGATAAGGTAAATATTGGACTCAAAATTGATATCCAGGGGTTTTTTGGTATGGCGAATTCAAATCTAATCTTATTACGGCTCTTTCTTGTAGGGGAGCTACCTACACGTCTTTTTACTATTTTGAACAATCACAACTTTTTGGTGCGGCCCTGTATTAATTTTTTAAGTAAATTTAATAATTTTTTTGTCATTTTTACGTCAAACAGGTATACTTGTTAAAACTTAATATGAGCAACCGTTTTCGAGATATTTGGATTTAAAAAAAATACGACGGATTTGATTTTATTATAGCAAAATTTAAAAAAATTAATACAAAATGTATAATTAAACAATATGATTTTAATTTTTAATAAAATTATTGTTTTTAAATTACGTTCGGCAAAACATAAGCTAGGTTCTATCATTTTTTAAAATTCCACCATTTACTTCTAAGCACATGTCTTCGAAAACGAAGGCCTTGCGGCCCCATATTTGTATAGACTTTTATGTTTATTTTTGGACCCTGACTACGTAGCTGAAGTATTGACATTTCCTCATGAATCACCCTGTATTTTATGTGTACATTTTTGGACTGAAAAACTTTTTGGCTAAGTTTATTATTTTGAAAAGGTTAATTTATTTGCTAAATTAATTTTTAAAAACACTTCTAACAGGTGTCATCTATATAAAGCAGTAAAATATAAGTTTGTATGTGATTTAAATATCTTCTACGCAATGGTTGATGCGTAGGTTATTGTTAAATGTTTTGAATTCGTTTATAATGATATATCGTAGGATGTAATAATCACATTCTCTTCCATATTAATTTTTATTATCGATTTTAAAATAAATGTTAGATAATAAACTATTTATTTAAATTTATTAAAATATTCCTGTGGTTGCTTATTTAAGGCAAAGTTCCTAATTTAATAGACCACAAAATTATACTGTAGTTATTGCGCCGAGCTTTTAAAGCAAAGTTTATGCTTTAATATATATTAACAATAAAATGTTCGGGTGTTATTTTAAATTTAGTCTAATGGTATTAAAACAAGAAGTTGTGCAAATTATCAATAATTTGCACTAGTGCAAAATTTGGTTATAAAACACAATTAATCCTTTTTGCCATTGTAAAGTTAACAATAGAAACATTCCGGATCGTGAAATATTTGAAACATATTTATGTTGTCAAATCAATTTATCAATTTTCCATGGCAATTAGGACTTACTATAGTAATAGAAGAAAAATCATAAAAGTTTCTGACAAAGAGTAGTTTTCGCAGAAAATATTATTTTGAATTTTAGGTACATCTCTGCCTTGTAAGTCATAATGAAAAATACTTGTACTCATGACTTATGATGTTTTGCAACATATATGGCATGTTAGAATATTTCCCCAAAAATTATTTTTAACATAAAACTAAATTTTATAATATTGTGGCAAACTGTATATAAGGTTTTGTGTGGACAGCTAATTTTAATATGGACTTATTATTGCCTCACTTTTGGTCAAATTTATTTACATTTCTATATAACGTCCTATATAGTTCTTTTTGACATATTTAAATTTTTATAAATGACGCTTCAATCTAATTATTATCAATTTTTATAAAAAGCCTTAACTATTTAATTTCGATTATTTTTATTAAAGACCTACTTTATTAGTTTTTTATAATATTTTATTGACTGTTAATATAGGCATTTAAAAAATAAGATTAAAAATGAAATTGAAAAAACTGCCAAAAATCAATATTTAGAATGGAATCCCCCAAATTTTATACTTTTATCTTATTTAGCATTAAAAATAAGGATGAGTTTGTGCAAAGTTGCTTAATCCAAATAATTTTAGTTTTCGAAATATTGGCAATATAATATTTTTCTATTGAGTCTGCTATATGGCTCTTAAGTTTTATTAATAGTTGGCCATGACAGCGTTTAAAAAACAATCAAGTACTACAGAAGGTCACTGTTTGTTAAAAACTCTGCTTGTTTAAACTATGGGCGGCTTATCCTGTGACACTACCTTATATCAGAAAATATATAGGAGATGAAGCAAAACGTTAAATGCAAAAATTAATTGACTAATTCCAGTCTTTAATTTTTTTCATTTCATTCTTTTATAATTCACACATTCTGTAGTACTTGATGGTTTTTTAAACGCTGTCATGGCCAACTATTAATAAAACTTAATATATAGCAGACCATAGCATTATTGCAATAGAAAAATATTATATTGCCAATATTTCGAAATCTACAAAATTTTGAAATAATCAACGTTACACAAACTTACCCTTATTTTTAATGCTAAATAAGATACACCAAAGTATAAAATTTGGGGGTTTTCATATGAAAATATTGATTTTTGGCAGTTTTCTCAATTTCATTTTTAATCTTGTTTTGTGAATGCCCTGTATAAACAGTAATCAAAATATTATAAAAATCTTTTCAAGTAGGTTCTTTTTAATAAAACATTTAATTAAAATTAAATAATAGGCTTCTTTAAACGAAAAATTGATAATTATGTTAGGATCCGCAAACGTCATTTTTAAATAAAATTTAAAATATATCAAAAACGGTGTAAGTATAGGACATTATATATGAAATCTGTCTAGAATTTTACGTAAAATCAAAATATGCAATAATATATGGGGTGTCCCATTTAAATTAAGAAAATTGATGCGTGTCCACGGAAAATAGAATACCCTGTTTATACAAAAGTAAAATATTGTTAAAACATAAATTAAACTAAAAAACTTTTATATAGAACTTTTTTTGTGTCATGTATATTTTATGGATATATATATATATATATATATATATATATATATATATATATATATATATATATATATATATATATATATATATATATATATATATATATATATATATATATATATATAATATATATATATATATATATATATTATATATATATATATATATATATATATATATATATATATATATATATATATAATATATATATATTATATATATATATATATAATATATATATATATATAATATATATATATATATAATAAAATATATATAATATATATATATATATATATATTATATATATATATATATAATAGATCCCAAGATAAACGGGCCACCCTGTACTATCACAAAGTGACGGATTACACAGTCAAGTATACCATTTGACCATAGATGGGACCACTTCTGAGTATATACTATAACATTTACAGTGGGTCAGTTGACTTAAAAACTTTACTATAATATTAATAAGATTTTTTTTATTTAGGTTAATAAAACACAACAAAAAATACATTTTTATACGACCCACTTTTATTATAAAAATCAATTTACTTACAAAATAAAGCAAATTACTAAAATAAATCTGTATTTTTTTACGTTTCATTATATAATTTTAAAGTATGTTGTACAAAACTAAAAATAAGGTCAAACAAACAAACAAGTACGATATAAATATAATGCGAAACAGTGAGTCAGAATCTGGTCCTGTTGAGCTCCTTGATTTTCCATAAATGGAGAAAGAAATGTTTTAAAACGACTAGGTAATTAGCATTTTTAAATATTATTTGCTTTATTTGCACCATGCAAAGTCAACTTACAGACGCCAGACTGCAGATAAAGTTTTTGTTTAAATTACTTTAGTAAAAAACTAGGTACACGTTTGAATAATAATATTTTATTACATTTAAAGTTTTTTGTTATTTAATTACATCACATCATCACTTTTCTAATTTATTAATAGGGCATGATTAAACCCAAATACTTTTACTTTTGTACGTTTGTACGTTTGTACGTTTGTACGTTTGTACGTTTGTACGTTTGTACGTTTGTACGTTTGTACGTTTGTACGTTTGTACGTTTGTACGTTTGTACGTTTGTACGTTTGTACGTTTGTACGTTTGTACGTTCGTACGTTTGTACGTTTGTACGTTTGTACATTTGTACGTGTGTACGTTGTACGTTTGTACGTTTGTACGTTTGTACGTTTGTACGTTTGTACGTTTGTACGTTTGTACGTTTGTACGTTTGTACGTTTGTACGTTTGTACGTTTGTACGTTTGGACGTTTGTACGTTTGTACGTTTGTACGTTTTTACGTTTGTACGTTTGTACGTTTGTACGTTTGTACGTTTGTACGTTTGTACGTTTGTACGTTTGTACGTTTGTACGTTTGTACGTTTGTACGTTTGTACGTTTGTACGTTTGTACGTTTGTACGTTTGTACGTTTGTACGTTTGTACGTTTGTACGTTTGTACGTTTGTACGTTTGTACGTTTGTACGTTTGTACGTTTGTACGTGTGTACGTTTGTACGCGTGTACGTTTATACGTTTACACGTTTGTACGTTTGTACATTTCTACGTTTGTACGTTTGTACGTTTGTACGTTTGTACGTTTGTACGTTTGTACGTTTGTACGTTTGTACGTTTGTACGTTTGTACGTTTGTACGTTTGTACGTTCATACGTTCGTTCGTTTCTATGTTTGTACGTGTGTACGTTTGTACGTTTGTATGTTTGTATGTTCACACATTTCTCTAAAACTAATAATCGGATTGTGACCATCCTTTTTTTATGGTCTTACATTTACTTCAACTTGGGGAACAGTTAAAATTTTATCCAAATAGGATCAGTAGCTTTTATGACATGGACTAATACGTATTTGTTAGGTAATTTAGGGTATATCTGAAGATAATTGTAAACGCTCTTCTGTTAATCTTTTTTGAAGTAGGTTTAAATTTTTTTTTAAATTTTAATTTTATTTTTAAATAGATGTTAAAAGACCAATTTCACGGCAAGGGATCATGGGAAAGATTTGAATAGGTTCTGTATTTTAATATATAAATTCTCACTGTTAGATGTTTCTGATTACCGTAAGTTGTAGCACGTGTACCCTGTGCTTATCCCCACTTCTATATCTATCTCTTTTTCTCAAATATCGTGATAGCCGAGCTGAAGTTACAAAAGTCGATAGAATGACCCATGAATGGTACCTCGGGTTTAAGTACTTTAAAAAGTCACTTGATTAGGTGTCAAAGCTACAAAATAAAACACCTAGCATCCCATTTTAATTTTGCTGATCATTTCTACGTTCCTTTTTGGATAGTCTGGATATAAAAGAATTCAGAGAGCTCAAAATTCTTGCCTCAGACTGATATTTGCAATCAGACGTTGGCAAAGAATTTCACACAAATTACCCGATTTGGGGTGGCTTAACATGGAGCGGGGCGTACCTTGCATTCCTTAGTATTTTTTACAAAATTTTAAAATTTAAATGCCCTCCTTACTTGTGTCAAAAAATAAAAAAATAGGACTGATATTCATAATTTGAATATTCGTAGGTTAAATTTACTTACAATACCATCACATAATAGAGAAACATTTAAAAAATCATTCTCCTACCAAATTGTTTGCTAATAAATAAATTTAAGGTTTGGAATTTTCCTCGTCAGTAGCCTCGTTTAAGAAAAAAATGGATCCACTTTGCTGACAAATTAGAATACATTACACCCGTATTAACCTCCCCCATCCTCCTTTTCCCCTTAATTCTTCTTTCTTTTGTCTATCCTTTCACTTCTCTTTTTTTTATCTCTGTCTTTCTATCTCTTTTCATTTACCATTTTTTTTTAAGTTTTCTTGCCATTTAATAAAAAAGTTATATTTAATATGTTTTTTCAAGCGCTTCTATATGGGGCAAGCTGATGTAGCCCTTTATTCCAAACAATTTTTTTTTATTGTAAATTGTATGAATATGTGTTTTTTTTGGAATAAAAAACCATTTATTATTATTATTATTATTAAATTATATTTAAAAATTATTAGAATTTTAAAATTATAACCAATCTTAATTTTTTTTTAGGAATTAAAGTGTATCTCATTATATTCACTTTTCTTTTAGGCTATTGACTATCACTTGGAATACGGTACAAATTTGTACGAGAAATTTTATAATTGACTATGATTTTGGCCTGCCTAAATACGAAAAAAATCGCAAAGTGTTATTTAATACAGGCTTGCGTTTTTGAGAACGGAATAATTTGTCATTATTTTAAAAATTCTAAAATATCTCGAAGTCTATGCTTTTTTGGCAAAAACATGTAGAAAAATTTTTTGTAGGGAATAAAATTTATGATCAAAATCATCCCTTCTCAAAATAAAAAAATTTTAAGTTGCAAAATAAATGCAATAAAAATTTAAAAAATAAAAAATTCGCAAGTTTTTATTTTAGATGTTTGTCCAACACCTTTTTTGTGTCTAAAGTAAGGGAAGCTAACTCAAAATCGTTAAAATAAGTGTAGCCAGTAGTGTTTTCATTAAAATTTAACTAAGATATGATTTTTGAGTCCTACATTCTTTCACCAATTTCTGTCGATTTTTCTTTTATATCAGATAATTTTTATTTTTTGTAAACAAAGGTTTTTTAAAAAAAGGTTTTTATAATTTCTATTAACTAGCCAGGTAGCGTGTAAATAACTTTAATCAAGAAAATTAAGGCTGCAGGAAATTTGCCATTAAATATTACCTTTCATGTAAAAAGTGCGTAAGATTAAACAGAACATAACAGATGATACATACACCATATAGTAGATATTGCTCTTAAAGTACAATAGTTTTTTTTTTGTTAGTTATTTTACTAAACTCATTACACTTTCATTTAAAATTACATTTTTGTTTTTGTTAATATATATATAAAAAAAAATAGATTTAAAAAGTAAATAAAAGTTTGTATGATACATTATTAAGCTATGTTTTACTATAAATCTAACATTATAAAACAACTTTTTTTTAATAAAAATACTTTTTGTTTATAAAAAATTTAAAATAATCTTATACAACGACAAAAATTGATAATTAGTTGTGAACTTTAAAAAATCATATCTCCGTCAAATTTGAATAAAAATACTTCTAGCTACACTTATTTTAAAAATTTTGGCATCAGCTTTCTTTTCACAATGCCTATACCTACCTTGCCTCAATAAAAAATTGTGAACAAAAATTAAAAAAAGGATTAAAAAATACGATTTCTTTTATTTTTTAAATTTGTTTCCTGGATTTATTTTGTAACAAAAAGGTTTTTTAACTCTCTCTACAAAAAGCTTTTAAAATATATTTTTTAAAAATGCATAGATTCTAAGAAAATTTGAATATTTTAAAATAATAAATATAAAATAATTAATTCCGTTCTTAACTCCGCAACCATTTCTTTATAATTACTTTAAGATTTTTTTATATTTTAACACCCAAAAACCATAATCAGTCATAAAATTGCTCTTACAAGTGTGTTATCCCTTATTTTTCCGAATACTCAATAGCCAATTTCCGTAATTAATTAAACGTTTTGTTTTTTGAATCCTAAAAATCCTTTCATACTTAGTAATTCTTGTGTAGTTTTGGCGAGCTGCTTAAATTTACATTTACTTTTGCTGAAAACGGCTTTAGTTATTTGGTACGCGGAACATTTAACCCAGATGTGACCGAAACTATAATTTTTTTCTAATGTTTTTGTTTTTTGTAAAAAAGACCTATTTAGGACCTACTAAACATATTCTCCTTAAAACTTTTTTTTGTATTATGATTAGTTTTTTCAATATTTACCGTCCTTTATAAAGGACAGGGGCAAAATAGGGGGTACAAAATAAAAAAGAACACATGAAAATATAAATGATATAATGTATATATAAATAAACAACTACTACAAAGTCAAAACCAAAATATATTCAGATAAACATATTTAAGAAAAAACTGAAATTTTATTGTGTATGAAATTCAAAGAAACAAAATTTGCGATGCAAGCCTACATTGCATTTATTACATCTGAACTGTACTTTTTTATGGCACTGACGACATCTTATTTGGTTTTCTTGATATACGATAAGATGATCTTTTCCATCAAATCGGAAAGACTCTCTGTCATGAGCACTGGGCCGTACAGGTCCTCGTTTGGTGGTCTTCTTATGTGTTTCTAAGATACCGGTCGCAAGCGATCTTCTAAAATTATATTGATCCATTTTTCTACCCCAGTGGCGATACAACTGCATTGCATTTTGAATTGCCATATCAAGACAGTGGGTAATGAGTGGGAAATACCACTTTTTGCCTCTAATATTGACTCTATAGAGACTTATATTTTGCTCTATCCACTCTACCCATTTTTTGATTGTACTTTTTTTTTTATTTTTGGCTGAGGTACGGTACGTTTTCTTTTCTTTTCGAAAAACCTTGACACATTACTTGTTGGCATAACAGAATCACAATTAGAACAAATTGTGGCGATATTATTGTCGTTCCACCTGCAGACTATAATGTTTTCCGTTTCTTCTAATGCATACTGGAAGCTTCCTCTTTCTGATTTTTTTTTCAGTTCTGTGGCCGATTGTATCAGAGTAACAGCTATTCGGTTTTCTCTTAGAGTTCCAGTGGCTTTTATACCTTTGTCTCTTAGAACTAAAAGCAGATCCCAAGGGAAAAAAAAGTTATCAAAATACAAGTGGAACGGCGGACGACCTTTCTAAAATAATATTATCCGTGAAAGAGAGAACAACACTTGCACCCAAACCCAAATCTTTATATCGCTCTTCCAGATTAGTACTAGAACCTTGGTATGGTTGAAACCACTGAATATAGCCATTTGCAGTTATATCCATCCAAAATTTGTACCCCCATCTGATGGGTTTACCTCTAATAAATTGTTTAGAACCATGCCCTCCAAAATACGGTATCATGGACTCCTCCACACTGTGATTTTCTTGCAAAGGTGCATGTTCCATGAATTTATGTCTTAGATGTGTAAAAATGGGCTCAATTTTTTAAAACTTTTTTTGCAAATTTAGTTGCGTATTGTCATTGCAATGTAGGTTTTGCATGATAAAATTAAAGCGGTTCCTAGAAATAGCTTCATATACAATTTTATGATTACCATCAGAAGTATTTTCCCAGTATAAAGTTCTTCTTGAAGCGCCGCAGTATCCACTATAAATTAGTACGCCAAAAAAACACTTCATTTCATCTATGGTTATATCGCCATTTTATGTTGTACAGCATAGATATTGTTTAGTTATCATTTCCCACAGCTTATCATCAAAAAAAAGAGAGAAAATGTGCAAAGGATGATCAATATTTTTGGCAACACCGTCGTCGTCGTTTTGCAAGACAGGGAACTTACTTGTTAAATCTTCATTAACCCAATCATCCTGTTTTCGCCTCTTTTTATATTTCATAAAACTTGACAAGGATTTCGTCATCGCTATCATCGGAATCGTCTCTAGGGTCTTCGACATTACCGGAAACTTTATTGAAAACCGACTCGCGTAGTTTGCAACAAACTCCTGGAAGATTGTCCATCACGACATATTCGTCATCATGCCAGAGTCTTCATCGTCAAATCTTCATTGGCGTTAACTGGCGGAAATACTACCAATGCATCAGGTACTCTCGAGTTATCGTCCAAAAGTTCAATCTCTTTTAATATCTCATTCAGTGTCAACGGTTTTTCCAGATCTAAAAAGAAATACACCCTTATTACCACTGACCTTTTAAAAGGACGGCACATTTTGCAATGTTATCTAAGCACAAAATAAAAAAAAACATTTTTTTTTAATTCATCAGATAACAAATTCTTTTTAAAGTTTTTAGTTATAAAAACAGTTTTAAATTATACAATAATAAAATATCTTACCTTTTGTTCTCTGTTCCCAAAACAAAAAACAACTAAGTAAACAACTTGCCGCTATACCGTCAAAAATGCACCTAAACTGACGAAATCGTCAACGGTATATGGTGAATATTTTATAAATAGTAAAAATACTAGCCGACGTAAAAACTTTAAACCTAAGCCCATAAAAAGTGTAGATTTATTTACCGTCCTTTTAAAAGGACAGTGGCCGTATTTGGGTTAACATGAATAAAATAACAATTTCCACCGACAATAAATTACCTAAATCGGTTGATCTTAAAAAGAGTGTATGCAGATGTTAAATAAATATTTGTGTACCAATGTTTTGTAAGCTTCTTATTACGAGATACAATAGAATTTTTGTCTGTCTTGCTTAACATTTCTAACAATAGATAGTATTGTTGCGAATCATGATACGCGATTGGAATGATAATATATGGGAATTCGGAATAACCGTTTAACATCAGCTTTAAATAGTTCCACTAGTTATGGCTTTCATTAAAAAGAAATTAAGTTATTCGTGATACTTTACGTCTTGATTAATTTTAAGCTATAATTTTAACCGAAATAAATGTTAACCTCCACCGTATTTTGTAAATGACCTACAGGGATATCAAACAAATTATTAAAAAATGCGTAAATAAAAATTAAAACTGTATTGCAAATCATTCAATGTTGTGTTTTGTGTTGTTGAAATGATTTGATTAAAAGTTAAGATATTGTCCCGTGTAAGTTTGTATTCGGTTTACTGAGATGTAAATGTGATTAATAGTCTTCTGGACTCTAATATCTAGGAACAACATGTTGTCCACAAGGTTACTTATGTCGGACAATAATTCTTGAAGTTCTTCGTCGTTCCCATTCAATATAATAAAAGTGTCATCTACATACCTGAGCCAGAGCTTTAGCTTATCTTTTGCTTTGTGAGTCTTCGAACCATTCCATATAAATGCCAGTCATGACTGGTGATAGCAAAAAGAGCCCACCATTTAAAAAGGTCCATAATCGCATCTTTTGGGAGTGTTGTTTGTTTTGCTAGATTATCGTCTACTTCCAGTCTGCTTCTAATGATTTCCAAAGCTTCTTTTACACGGTCTTTCATATACTACTTTAAAGCTTCACCTATTAGTTAGACAAAATGTTCCGAATTTTTGACGAAAGATGTAGTGTGCCCTTGTAGAGGTTTGATAATTTAAAATTAAGTAAGCTCCGCGAGAGTTGGTAGTCGGTCTTAGGGGCGTGTTCTCCTTGTGGACTTTGAGGAGTCCATACAAGTGTAGGAGTTTACTGTGATGTGGTGTTAATGTGGTTTGTATCTTGGCTGGTATGTTCCGCCCATGCTTCTTCAATGTTCTATAAATTCTTCCCTTAATAGTCGTGGTTGGGTCCTTAGAAAAAGTGGTGTAATTTCCTTTTCTTAGTGGTTCTTCGATTTTTAAGGGGTAAGTGATATGATAACAGTGACATATGCTTTATCGGCGGGTAAATTTTTGATAGTGAAATCCTTTTGGTGATTTTTAAGGACGTTCGCTTCGCCTATGCTAAAGTTCTATTTCGGTTTTCCTGATTTTTGAAGATTTTCTCTAACCTTCCATCTGAATTTGTCCGCTAGGGGTTCTTCAATAGGGGCTTACTCAACAGCGCAAATGATGTTCAAAACCAAAGTTTTCTTGGAAGCAATTATAAATTTAAGTTCTTTCGTTAGTAAGAATTAAAATGTAGCGGTTAGCTCTTTGGATGACATGTTTACTACTTGTTTTTCGGTTTTGTGTTTTTTCTTTGAAGATTTACTTTTTTTTTAATATCTTTGCAGTCTCTTCTTATAAATAGTTTCTCGTGTCTTTCTTATTTTGTCACATGAGGCATCAATTTTAAATAGTATCGTTTATGGTCTTCTGCCAATGTGAATTTCTTTATTTCCTCAAACCTCTGGCGAATGTGCTTGCTTTTCTAAATCGGTGGTAATTAATCTGAGAGCGTAACCATGCTTTGCTGGCGTTTTCTGTCATCTTCTTTGGTATGCTCCTGGATGGAATTTAAGTCGAAAGTCGTCTGAAATAAATTCTTTGTCTCTACAGTTTATTAGGAACTGAATGTGTGTTCCCTCTTTGGTTAGTTTAATTTTGGATTTTTTGAAGCCACCAAACTTATTAGTAATACCGGGTTTATACCGGGCTTCTAGTATTTGCATTTATTTATATGTCACAATGTTTAAATTGGTGAGTATATCCAGCCTTCTTCGGTTGAAAATTACGAGTAAAGAGGTTTTATGGCTGCAAGGCTATTTATACAAAACCGAGTGTGCTGAAACATGATGGCGCATGGCTAGACAGAATCATGCGTTCATGCATTAGAAAGTTTTAAGGCAAAGATTACATTTGGTTTCAGTTTTACGGTGGCTTACAAATATTTCTAACTTCTACCAAAAGTTTGCCTCAACGCACTCAGTTTTTGTAATAATAGCCTTGCAGCCATGTAACTTATTTAATTTTTACCTAAAGTAAAGTTTATTACAATTATTTTACTAATGACTTTTTGTGTTTTTTTCTCAGCCCATACACGTAAAGAGAATATTTTTGCAAAACAAATATTGCGTATTAGGTACTTGGCAGTTTTTATACTTAAGCTTCTATTTTCTAAAAATAGTTGCTTTCAATCAATTAATTTGAACATAATTTGTATGTAATTATTCAATTTAAATTAGCAAATACTGTGACTAGGTTAAGGACACCGATTAATAAATCCAAATCAATTTAAATCAATCAATAAAAACTTTTGCAGCATAACAAGGTGCACAGTGTTTTACTAAATAGGTAAATAATGACAAAGCAAAAAGTTAACAAGATTTAGTTTCATTCTTTACTCTTTTTTTAATTCGTCACTTATTATTTTTTACAAACAATAAACTAGTTTACAGTTGTAGTGTTTTTAACCAAATACTGGTCACTAAAATATAAAGGCGACCTTGCAGCAAATAAAATAAAATAATATTTTTTTGTTCAATTTTTTTCCCAGCAAGGGATGGAAAAATCTTGTATTGTCCTATTTAACAATATATATATATATATATATATATATATATATATATATATATATATATATATATATATATATATATATATATATATATATATATATATTTTTGATATATATATATATATATATATATATATATATATATATATATATATATATATATATATATATATATATATATATATATACACAGCGTGTCCAAGACCAAGATAGGGAGGGCCAGAATGGGGATCTCCGAAACGGTAAGAGATAGGTGGGTAGCTTAAATTTGGCAAAGTTTCAAAACTGAAGTTCTATTTTGTACTTTTAGAAATATGGCCGAAAAACTGATATGTCCAAATTTCGTTTTTATTTTTTTACAAGTTTATTTCATAAATAACAAAAAATCTTAAAATACATTCTTATTGGAAATTTTTGCGCTTTATCCATTGGTGTTTATTAAATTTTTTACGACGTTTTTTTCGCTAAGCCATCATTAACTTTATTCTTTTAAATACGGCACTCAATTGTTTATTATATTTTTTTAAAGCAGTTATAATCCCAATTACAATAAGGTATAACACTTAATATTTTTTTGTTAAATAAACATATTTTCCATAAGAGACAATAAGTTACACGAGGAACGCACATCATTTCTTATGGGGCGTTTCATATTTGTTAAATAAATTTTTAGTGTTACACATTTTTGTAATTGTGATAATGAGGGGTTTAAAAAAATTAAATAAAAAACCCGGGTCCGTATTTAAAAAAATAAAGTTGATGATGGTTTCACAAAAACGAAACGTCGTAAAAGAAAATTAACTTTACCAATACATAAAGCGCAAAAAGTTCCAATAAGAATGTATTTTACAATTTTTTTAACTATCGAAATTACCCAGTAAAAAAAATAAAAACAAAAATCGCAAATTTCAATTTTTTCGCCATATTTTTAAAGTACAAATATAACTTTAATTTTTTAACGGTGTATTATTGAGCTCCCCAATACGCAACTTTGCCAAATTTAAACTACCCCCCCATCTCTTACCGTTTCGGAGATACCCATACTGCCTCGTTTTCTTGGACACGTTTATATTATATATATATATATATATATATATATATATATATATATATATATATATATATATATATATATATATATATATAATATATATATATATATATATATATGTATATATATATATATATATATATATATATATATATATATATATATATATATATATATATATATATATATATATATATATATATATATATATATATATATATATATATATATATACAACGTCAAATTTTCTTTTTATATATTTTTCATAATTTATTACATGGTACTTATTCTTTACTTTCCTATACTTTAGAAAAGTAGTCTCAAAATACGTTGCTTGACAGCTTTACTTTTAAACTTGCGTGGTGCAAAACTAGTAACATTTAAAATTAAGGACAATACTAATTTTTACAAAAAATGTTTGTAGGGGCCACATCTTGCTGGAAAACATGCATTTAAGTTTGTTTCCTTTATTTATTTTTTTAAATTAAGTTATTGTTAACTTTAAATATTACCTTTTTTGTACCAGCAAAGTTTAAAATTAAAATATCTTAAAGACCCCTAAGTTAATCAAGGTATTTTAAGAGTAACTTTTTATGTAGAACAAAGCAGAGAGTAAGTACCATATACCAACTTTTTTAGTTTTTTTTTTAGTTTGTAAAAATGGACCTTTTTGATCATCTTGTTTTTAATAGTTAACAATGCCTAAATAACAACTAAAGAATGATTATTTACTTCTGCTAAGCAAAAAATACAGTTACCAGCCTTATATCTAAATAGCTGAATAATTAATAACATTAGGTCAATTTCAATATTTTGGTTTTGGAAGGTTACCTATATAATTGCCTGTTCATATCTCCGTGAATAGATTTTAAAGAATATTTGCAGTTATTTTTAATCACTATGCTCTGATCACTTCCGATTAAGAAAAACATAAAAGCAATATTACGAGCCCGTTTTAAAATGGGATTTTCCTTTTTTAAGTAGGGTTATGAATGAATTGAACAGACCTCATTACCTGTGTAACCTAAAAAGAAATAGCAAACATTGCAGATTACAGTTTAAATGATATTTATTTAAAAGTCTTTTCATCCTTTATAAAATTGATGATGAACAACAGGTTTCATTTTAAAGGTCCAGTAATGTCTCTTCCAGACATTTTTTAAAGAATATCCACAAAATAGCCGCTCACGTTTAAATGATCGGTTTAATGTAAGAAACATTTAAGTACATTTTGGATTCTAAAAAATGTATATTGTAACAAAGTTTTTTTTCCTTAGAAATATATGAAAACAAAATAAAAGATTTCTGTTTAAATTAAATAAAAAATGCCCAATTAGTTAGGTCTTGTGTACTATGGTTAATTTTCATTGTAAAATAAAACGAATTACTTAATTTAAAAATAAAATTTGGTTTAACCTTGCTTGTTGGTATCAAAAATTTAGGAAAAAAATTATCTAATTTTTTAAACTTTTTTAATAAAGGTTTTTTGACTGATTTTTTGATATACCGTAAAAGAATGTGACATGCAGCCTAGGCTGGACGCAAATTAAAACACAGTTGGGTAGCAAATACAATAAAATATACAAATTAAAAACCGTCCTAAGCTTGTGTGCTTAATTTAATTCTAAAAAAGCAGATCGACATTTACAAAGTATAAAACTTATTTGACAATAAAAATATTAATCACTGTTTTTGTCTAGTCAGTGTATAGATTACAACACTTACAAAGTATGAAACTTATTGACAATAAAAATATTAATTACTATTTCTGTCTAGTCAGTGTATAGATTACTTCAGCCCTAATCAGAATCCTCATAAGACCACCTAAGACGACATTTATGTTTTGTTTTAAAGTTATGAGCTTTAAAAGTATAATATGTTACACATTGTAGAGATCGGTTTAAAAAGCACTATTAACCTACGTAAAAATCCAGTACGACGCCCAGAAGCAAAAATAAAGATGATGATGGTAGGTGATGAAACGACGGATGTGGAATCTGAAAGCACCATCACGTAGCGAAGAAAAAGTGAAAATATAAAAGTGCAATCTATTTTAAAATTCGGTTTTCTAGGATATCTCTGGAAATACTCGAAATTTTAAAAATTCATAAACGGCATATTGTTGCTCCCCTAAATACGCAACTTTGCTCCAATTTGCCATTTTTGTATATTCTATAGTTTTCAAAATCCTAATGGTAAGGGTACAATTTAGAGTTGGAAACTCATTGAAAAGTACGAGAAGTGGGGACTTGAAGTGAACATTGCAAAAACAGAATACCTCAGTGTGGGAGGAAGCCAGCAAGACCTGATGTTGAAAAATGGCCAAAGAATAAGAAACTGCCAAAATTACAAATATCTAGGCGTAAATATTACCAACGATGGAACCCAGAACAAAATAGTATCCTTTGGGATCAAAAAATTACAAAAAATAATAAGCATCTTATATACAACACCATTGTCAAAAGCATTGTTACCTACGGCCACTCAAAGAAAGAGCAAAGAAAACCTTGGAAGTGACGGAGATGGATTTTTGGAGGCGTTCAGCAGGCAGATCGAAGCTTGAGAGAATCCGCAATGACCGAATACGGGAGATTATGGGAGTTCGGCACAGTATTATATATGGCATAAAGACAAAAACAACTAAAATGGTACGGCCATGTCCAGAGAATGACATCCGAGCGACTGCCAAAACAGATAATAACGTGGATTCCAGCAGAAAGAAGACGGAGAGGAAGACCAAGGAGAACCTTGAGAGAGGGAATAGATGAAGAAATTAGAGATAGAGGCTTGGAAGAAGACCTTTGGAATGATCGAGATATATATATATATATATATATATATATATATATATATATATATATATATATATATATATATATATATATATATATATATATATATGGATACTTATATATATATATATATATATATATATATATATATATATATATATATATATATATATATATATATATATATATATATATATATATATATATATATATATATATGTGTCAATACCGAAAAGATTCAAGTAAGATATATTTATTGAGTAGTTTTTTTTTAATGAATATTATTGTATTTATGGGTCTGTTAAATTATACTTTTTTAGACCTTTTACTTAAAATAAATTTATCAATTTTTTCTATTTTAAAGTGCTTATATTAAACAAAATAACAATCTATAAAAGTTTATGGTTTTTATTTAGAGAATTGATAGCCTGTTTTTAAATGGGGTAAATAAAATTATAATTTTTTTGCAGCTTAGGTTAGAAATTCTTTTATTTAAAGAAAAATATAAATAATATTAGGGTGTTTTATTTAAAAACACAAAAAAAGGATTTTACAGAACACTGTAAAACACCATGTAAAATAATAAAGACGTCTCTAAATTGTTAATATTTTTTCCCAAACAAAGTTAAAAAATAAAATATGAATATTATTAGCAATATTAAGATAATAGTTTAGCAATATCGGGCTGTATACTTTAATGTGTAACTGTATTTTAACATTACTTGGGATTAATTAAAAAATCTAACCGAAAATCAAGATAAGTTCGTAAATATTCCCAACTGTTTTATTATTTCAAGGAAACACTATAAAAAAAACTCGGCAAAATACGTTAAGCCATTTTTCTTTCTCAAGCGTACTTTTTCGACATTTAAAATGTTTTTTTATGAGATCTTACCGATTAATCGCAGCCATATTTTTGTACGTGTTTTGTAAGCAAATCCTCTTTTATTTGTCCAAGAAATTCTTGCTTGTATAAAGGTTACGTCAAGGTCATTAATAAACCGACAAGGTAGAGCTTATACTGTACATATCTGAGCAGAATGACATATTACTATTGTTTAAACACAGCGAATTTTAAGAGTATTTATAGTTTTCTACCGTATTAGTATTTTTCATGGGAATTTTTTTCATTGAATTCTTAAGCAGATTATTTTATTTAAGGACTTTCCAAATATAGATATTGTAACATTTCACATGGTGCTTCTGAAGGTAAGATCTTAACAATGTGATATATTAGATCTAATTACAATTAATTTATAAATATTTGTCGTTACAAGGTTTTGCTTGAATTATATTTAAAAGTAAAAATATTTTTGTAATACAGGGTAAATATCACCTAGAAGATCTATAAATATGACAAGTTTTTCTTTTTTACTTCACGTCTACTATATTACGATTCACTTTTCCTTGTTCCAGCGAATCATTTATTAGTTATAGCTGTAAAAAAAGAAAAAAATTACATAGAGTGTGTTTTAAATATTTAAGATGGTTAAGAAAATAAAGCTTAAATTATCTGTAATTGAGTATTTTTTTCTATTTAGTTCCGTGTTAGTCTGCCTTAAGCTTTTTGTTATTGGACTGTGGTAAGTGTAAAGTAAATTTTACAAGGGATTGCTTTACATCAATTGCAGGATCAATTGGTTTAACATCTGAAAACTTTGTACCAACGGTATAGTCTGTCTCAAAGTATACCGTGTTACTCTTGCCTTATTTATGGATTATACCTGCCGACAGCAATACAACTGCGGATCGGTAGGTATTAAAGGACAGAACATTAGAAAAGGACTTTAATAATATAAATATTTATAATTTATTGTCTATTTAGGTAAGTATAATCTTAAAATTACATTAAGAAATTAAATATATGCAAAGTTTTAATAAATTTATAACTGCATTCTCTATACATAATTACATTTTTAATCTAAATATCTAAATCTGTAGTGAATTTTTCCAGCTCCCAACTGGTATGTTAGTAATTACATTTTTTATCAAATTTATAACACTGGAACTTAAAGTAGGTGTAACATTTTCTGGTCTGATCTTTGATTTTACTTGGTTCCACAAATGCTCTATGGGGTTAAACATACAGTGATACGGATTGTTTTTTAATTGCATATGAATTTAGGACTTCCAAAAGTTGCGTTTTTTTGTAACTGAATTCAAAATAAATATCATTTTCTAAAAAATATTTCTGGATTTCAGTTTTTGAACTTGATGAAGCTGGTGCTTTGTGTAGCAGACGGCTGTGGTAGCTTGCGTTATCCATGACAATAACACTGTTGTTTGGAATATTTTTCAAAAGATAATTTTGAAACCAGTTTTTAAAAAGTTCTGCACTTGTATCTTCATAAAAATCCAAGCTAGAATCCTTAATATTCTTTGCAGACAACAGCAAGCAGTTTGGGACAAATCCGTCTTCTGAACCAGCGTGTATTATGGTAATGCGTTTTCCTTTATTTGAAGGTGCTTTCGTCTGACAGTTTTGACTGGAATCAACCCATTCTTTGGATACTGTGTCGTGTGTATCGAACCATGTTTCATCAAGGAAAATTATGGATTTGTTTTCTAACCTACATCTTTTAATTTCTTAAGGGTAATTAAATCTCCAAGTGCGTAATCTATGCGATTCCATTAATACTTGTCTTTTGTCTATTTTGCGGTATTTCAATCCCATTTTACAAACAACTCTATGGAGGGTGCACGGCTAATATTTATATTGGTTTCGTCTTCGTCTAGCTTCTTTTTCAGTTTATCCAAGGTAGGAATAACTCCGCTTTCATAAAGACAATATATTTTCCTTCTTATTAGGTCCTGATCACTATTGTCTATACGGTGAGATTGAAAATCACTACGTTTTTCTTTTGTTCAATTCTTCACTAATAATAATATCCCTTATCGATGATATTGGAGTTTTGTAAGTAAACAGGTTTCTTTTAAAGCTTCTTGTTTAATTAGACCTCTACTGATTAAAGTTTCATACACATTTTTCACAACCTGTTTTGCATCTAATGACAAATGATTTCGACGCGACATAGTTATATTCTCGTAAAACAACTTTTTCAAAACGCACAGTAAAAATGGTTATTCAACACTGCCACTAAAATATTAGCCAAAATATTTATATGCCGAATGGTTAATACTCAAGAAATACCTGGCCCACCCCTGCCCTTATGAACAAATGGGTTTACCCAATAACAGTAGGTAATAAAATCGTTAAAGGTTTATTGGGGTATGGTCCGTCAAAAGCCATAACAATATACTTTGAGACAGACTATACCAGACTACTTTAACTTTATACAAGCTGACGTAAGGACCTAATGGTAAAAATATAGTTTTATTGTCTGTTTGCTGAACATAAAACTTTAACGCTAATCTACGTCGTAATTAGTCCTAACCTAGAAATTTTACCTTTTTTTTGTTAATTGCTATTTTGCAACAGACGTAATATATTTTACAATTTCTAACCAAACCTATCCTGAAAAAATAAAGTTACAAAACTTTTCTATGAAAAATGCCAAACTCTTGTAAAATAAAAAATTATAATAATTTAAACTAAATATTAGGCTATTATTTATAAAAAAAAACCTTTCAGTAAATCTAATATATTTTGTGAGGTGAAATCAAATTTTTTAATAAATTTATTTTACAAAATATCGTTATTATTATTTTATTTATTATAACGAGACAAATTTTGCAGTTTAATTAAACTTAAAAATATTCTCTATCTGTTATAGTTTTTGGGATCTCAATATTAAAAGTTAGGTGTAAAACATTCAGTTTAATAAGTAGAAAAAAGTAATTATTTAAAAAAATGTAAACATGTGTAATTAATTTTAAAATTTTATTCTAGGGGTAACTAGTGCTAAGCAAGCTTTGTTTATTTCTTTATCCGTTGAGTTTCTAGACTATGCAAGCTACTGCCCGCCAAGGTTTTCCCTTCTCCTCCAAATCTCCACATATTTGTTTCTCGTGTTAATAACCCCCCTTTTACCACACTTAAGACACCCATGGTAAGTTGGTATTTAGTCTTCAAGTCTTCGTGAACTGTCCCAAGATGACAACAAAAAAAAAAAACAAGACCAAAAAAAATTTGATCAAAAGTGTAATCTTGCTTAATTTTCATATTTATAAAAACAAATTGGCAAATTAGATATTACAAGTGAAAAGTGTTTCCAATAAGTATAAAATTTAAAGTAAAAAAAAATAATGAGCTTATAAAAAAATCTACGGAGAACAAGAAAGTATAAAAACAGTGCTAAAAGAAACACTTTACCACATAGGTATATTACAAAATGTATTTCCAAAAACCTTGATGGGTTACTGACATAATTGCCTGTTGAGATCTCTTATTTAACAGTAAATAAAATTATAAAGAAATCTGTAAATATTGCGCAATTTTGTTCGTAAATTATCAATATATTGCGTTTTAGCTACATGGCTAGCAGGCCTGTTTGCTATTCAGAAATATATAACACTATCTTAAACTTTTTGTATACACCTAGTCCTAAAAAAACCCTTCGATAGGAGCGCTTACGTAAAAAAGTGTAAAGTAGCGTACACTATTTCTAAATAAGAAAATAACCTAATATTAGAGAGTATCGCCATTGGACTGACAACATTTATTTTTAGGGGTGTATTTTAATCAGTCTCTAAATAATTCACCCTCTTTTTAATATATTAATTTCTATGTTCTCAAAATGATAGATCTATTACTAGCTTTTTAAAGTTAAACTATATAAAAACAATTATCTGTAAATGCATGTGCAATCATCCAAAAATGTAATTAATAAACGAACAATAAAATAACTTCGCCAGATTTAATTAAAACTAACCAGAACTTATAAAGAGAACATAATTCATATGGTGACATATCTACTATTTTAGGAACACAGTCATTATTTTTAGCTACAAGAAATTTCTTAAGCAAAAATTACGGTAAATATTTCACTCAGGTATAAATTTTTCCAAAGTCACGTTAAAAATCAAAAAATTTCAGCGGAAATTTCACGTTGCCTAGAACACGTTTATTTCCCTTGCAAAACACAGAAAATCGAACCTGTTTGCATTGTCAATTAGAAACCTCAAATCAGTTAAAATGAGTCGATTTAGTCATGTACACGATGAAGAGAAAGTAATTAAAAAGTTTAAATAGTTTAATTATGTCATGAAATTGAAAATTGTTGACAAAAACATTAATAGTATATACTCCCATATTTCTCCATCTAAAATATTTTAAAACGCCGTCATAAAAAATAAACAATAATTTATTCAATTTTATAAAATTCCTATTCTTCGAATTGGAATATAAATAACAGCTTATAAAAATTATCGTAATAGATCGTATACCATTTTTCACTCAGGTATAAATTTTTCCATAGACACGTTAAAATCAAAAAATTTCAGCGGAAGTTTCACGTTGCCCAGACAACGTGGATTTCCACCTACAAACACAGAACAATCGACCTGTTTGTATTGTCAATGAAACGTCAAAATCAGTTAAATATCGATTTGGCATGTACGATGAAGAAATAGTAAAGTAATTAAAAAATTCAATTTAGTTTAATTATGTTGCATGAAATTAAAGATTTTATGACAAAAAAAATTTACTAGTAAATAGACTTTCCCATATTTTCCACTCTAGAATATTCTTCCTAAAACGGCTCTGTAGCAGATAAAAATAAACCAAGAATAAATATTCTTATTTAAAAAAATTTTAATGTATACTCATATTTTCCACTCTAAATTTTTCCAAATACGGGTCATAAAATAAACCAAAATTTTCATTAAATTTTTATCATTTATGTTCTTAAAACTCGTGGAATTATTAACTTATTACCCAATATTTCACTAGTATAAATTTTTCCATAAGACACTTTAAAAATCAAAAAATTTCAGCGGAAATTTCACGTTGCCTAGACAACGTGGTATTTCCACTTAATTACAAACACAGAACAATCGAACCTGTTTGTTTGTATTGTCAATTAGAAACGTCAAAATCAGTTAAAATGAGTCGATTTGGTCATGTACACGATGAAGAAATAGATAAAGTAATTAGAAAAACCGGTTTCAGTTATAGTTTTAATTATGTTACATGAAATTAAAAATTGTATGACAAAAAAACCATTTTAATAGTATAATACTCCCATTCTAGTAATATTCTCCCTAAATACCGCTCGTGCATAAAAATTAACCAGATAATTTTCATTTAAGCTTGTTATACAAATTCCAATCGTTCTTCGAACTCGTGGAATTATAAATAACAAGCTTTCATGAAAATTATCGGTAATTTTTAAGCACTTGTGGTATTACCCCTGATTATTTATTCATTTAAAATACAAACTGTTAAAAATTTGGGTAGATAAATATGAGAACAAATAAGTTAGTTGGCATAAAAACTAAATTTGGGGTTTTAATATAATAATAAGAGGATTTCTTCGAGGGACAAACATTTATTATAACAATTAAAAAAAGATTCCATTTTCTAAATGTTTTGGTGTTAAATTCCTAACCAGTATTTGTGTCTCGAATGGGGTTTTTACATTCAATAAAATCTTCAAAGTTCCAGCAATTTAAAAGTACATATTACCATAGATATATATCTCTGATATTCATATTCCGATCCTAGGTGAGGAAGGGGGTGGGCAATGTGCTGTGTTGATGGGGCGCCAAAAGACCCAATGTTCTTCTTTTTAAATAAATTTAAAATAACAATAGATATAACTGACTAAAACTTTCTTTATAAATATTTTACTAAATTGGCTTAAAGTACCTTATTAAATTTCATCCCTAGTTATGCATATATTTTATTATTTTTACCAAATCAGCTGCCAAATCCCGTTTTTAAAATCTAAGTGTACGTTAGTATGACCAAGTTCTTCATTGGCATTTTTTGCTCCTTTTGCTGCATATATCACGTACTGCAGATGATCGCTGCGAGACCACGTGACATAAAAATCTGCTCGCTCGTCCCTCAACATTTCAATGACGAACTTGGCCTATTAGTACTTCCCCGATAAAGATGTACATTTTCGTTACTTCTGGCTACTCGTTACCTATCGTACTTTGGTATAAAGTAATCATTTTAAATACTCGTTACTTCGTTACTTTGATTACTCGGGATAAAACTGTCCTATGGAGCATGGGCGTGTGACGTCACCAGAGGTTCGTGGATCCCAACAAACCTTTTTTTCGGGTTTTGTGTTAAACGTGTCAAACACCAGTAAATCATTGTTGTAAAAAAGGCTTTAAAATTGTATCAAAATAACTTTTTGCTTAGTTATAAAGCATCGTACAATAAAGATCGGTGTTTTAAATCAGTTACGGCACAATAAGACAATAAAAACCTTACCTCAAAGAAATAAACCCACTTTTAAAGGAAAATCCAAGTAAAATATTAACCGGGCAATAAAAAACATTCAAGAAAAAGCTCGCGAATACATTACAATTGAAATTAAGTCCGCTAACCACAAAATACGAAAGAAAACCTTTAACTAAATGCTATAAATGACCATTGTTGCTTGCTTGAATGAGGGTTACTCAATTCGTCCCCCGGTATGGCATTATTGTTGTTGATCCACGAACGATGAAATGACATTTGAATGTCACGTGCCGCACATAATCAATAAAGTTAAATAAATAATTTTCTTGCATTGCATTACGGTGACGTAATATTGAAACTTAGAAATCATGTCATCTTAGCTCATAAATTCAATAAATGAATCAACAAGATTTATTTATAAACAACATTTTACCAATAATCATCCGGTCAGCTCATAAATTTGATAAGGTCGGCGTGCCTTTAATAATCAAAATTCATTGGAAGAGCGTGGCGAATGTTTTTAAAAGTAACGAGACGAAATAATAGTACTAGCAGTGAATGCCGGCATCCGTAAATACAACATATTATTTAAAATTCAAAGTAACGAAGTTGCGATATAATTCTTGGTTCGGTATTCGTTACTTCGGGTATTGAATAGTAACGAGTATAAAGTAACGAGTAGTTACTTTTTCAAGACCTCTGTTCCCCGCTCACATATTTATGTTCAATCAGCTCGATCACTGCCCGTAGGAGATTTCCAGTAATTGACTGCGACGATTTTATCTCGAACGAGTGTTACTTAAGTGGCAGTTTTAATTTCATTGTTTTATGGAAATGTATGCATATTTACTAGACAATAATTTTAGGATCCTATTTTAGTATATTTATGTATTTTTATCATTACTGCATATTAATTATGAACGAGTGTACATACTTACCCAACGAGGAGTGAACAGAGCTATATTTGTGGTATCTTAGTGTTTAAAAATGTGAAATATAATAAAATATTTACGATAATAAAATAATAAAATTTTCACGAATAAAAATAATAATTAATTTACTTAAAATTACTTTATTAAACGTAATTTTCTTTTAAACTAATAATAAAAACATAAAAAACACGAAAAAAATCACTTTTCCTTTCAAATTTCCTATAAATTGCCATGTAAATCCTTTTAAAAACTCTGGTAAACCGTCGCAATTTAGGTCCGTCCACTAAGGTACACTCAAACCAAAATCCTTTATTTCTTGATAATTATAAAAACACCATTTAAAATAATTAAAATTCATAAAATTTATATTATTTTTTTAAAGCTTTTGAAACCTAAAATAAGCATAAAATGCATTAATTACTTGAAATATAGCTAAAAGCTTGGTTTAAACTTTTCTTCTTGGAGCTCAAGGCGAGGTATAATTTAAAACGATCTAAACCCCAAAATACGGAAAATAAAAACCACTTTTGGGTGTAATAAAAAGATCAAAAAAAAGTCGGTCTGATATTGCCAGAATTAAGATAGTAGACATATTCAAAATTAACAAATTTGTTAATTTCAGGGTTAATTCTGTTTAATCCCAAAATTACGCATTTTCGGGGCTTCTGTAAGTGGTCAGGGCGGTTTAGTATATAATGAGGATAGGTATAAGAGATGAAGCACATTCAGATAATAATTATAGATTATTTGACTCTCAACGTAGTCTTCAATCTTCCAGTCAACCGGTGCGCTAGCCATTGCAGGTAAAAAAGGAAATTGGTTTCTGTGGCTTTTTTCAGAAGGCACTGAAGATGATTTTACAGCCAAAACTGCTTTGCCAGGATTGTAAATAAGAAAATATTTTGCACAAAAATACACACTATTCTTTATATCTTTTAACTCTACCACATGCACACAGCAGGTCAACTCCTTTCTGGTCTTTATTTCTTGTTTCTTTTGCGTATTTACTTTTAGTAACAATATATTAAATTTATTTTATATAAAAAATGTAAAGAACAAGGTAACAATAAATAACTGAAATGCCTACAACACAGAAAACCAATATTCTGTCAAAGTTTAGCGTTAATTACTACTTTTAATACATATTGGTAATTAATTTCGTTGTTACCAAAAACGAATACAAAATTCTTTTTAATAAAATGTATTAAAGAAACTAAGTCTTAAGAAAATGGTAATTTTATATCCTTAGTTTAATTCAAATCATTTTCTTAAGTGTGCTTTAGCTACAAAAGAAAAAAAATAATAATTTTCTATATATATATATATATATATATATATATATATATATATATATAATATATATATATATATATATATATATATATTATTTATATATATATATTAAATATGAAAATAGTCACAAATATGGGCCTGTTCAATCCTCGTTGGATAACGCTGAACTTATTTTTTTAATGCCTTTTAAAAGTCAACAAACAATTGTTAACAAAATTATTACAACGTAGTTACAACAGTTTATGGTATTGTTATTCAAGTGACCACCTCTACAGTACCGCGTAGGCCGGAAAACCTGAAAATATTTCGTGTAGATTGACACAAGTCATTGTAAAAACATTATAAAAATGTGTACGTGTTAATAAACCTACATGGGTTTGGTCTTTATTTCTGATATAGCTAGACATACATGCTAAAGTCTGGTTCAGTTTATGTAAACACATGTATGAAGTCATTTCTAAAAATACGATTATGAGTTTTAAATAAGACTGGTGTATGTTGTGAGGCAAGACTCGATAATTTTTAATGTCGCATTTGAAAGACAGGTTTAATTTCTAATTAACAAATATCTTGCCGCTGACAACTTATTCTTAAAAAAGATTTAGATTATATAATTTCCGATGAATACAATTGCAAAATAATAGTAAGTTAACTGCATAATAATGTTATACATTAACAACTCAATTTAGCCTAGATTTAGGGAGGGTTCCTGGCAATCACAATTATGTATAAAATTTAGTTTTTCAATCGATTTACACTGCCTACGGTATTTTAACTTAATATTTTTATTTAATATGCGTTTAATGGTACTTATATGGGCCTTTTGCACATATGTTTTTTTGGTTGAAAATAACCCATTAACAAAAATACCAAATAACAGTATTTTAGAATTAACTAAATAACTAAATCTATATGTATTTAAAAATTAAAAACTTTAGATAAAGCGGTGTTTAAGTTCTTTATATTTTAAATGTTTTCTATTCTCGGCAAGACGAGCAGCCGTACCTGCTAAATTAGAAGTTTTATCCAGATAGGATTTGCAAGGGTATGGCTGCAAGTAGCGTTTCAAATTAATTGTTTTCCATATTTCCAGGGAACTAAGGTCATTCTATCTACAAGTTTTCTATCGCTTCTGCAAACTCCAAGAGGCTCTAACACAGAAGGATTTTTAGCTAAAATCTGAGCTCTTTTGATAATGTCATTTATATTACTATGTCTAAAAGAACATCCTGCAGGTTTTTTGCAGCTTAACCCATGTATTGATATTATTAATTAAAAGCACTTAAAATTAAAATATAAAACTTTTTCGCAAAAAGGTTATCTACCTTATTCTTGAAAAAAAATTAAGATTATACAGGGTGTCCCAAAAGTAATGGGACACAGAGCAGCAGATTCCTTGGGTCAAAATAATGCAATTTACGTAAACTTGTCTTATCCGAAAGTTAATAATAACAAAGATACAGGGTGTTAAACTTTTAATTTTGCTTTCGTTTTTTCTTAATAATTCTTAAACCAAATGACCTAGTGGTACAAAATTTGGGATCTGGGGATTTTCTGAGGCGAGAAATTTAAATTCGTCCACGCTTTTGATGTTGCTACTAGAGGGCGCCAGCTACGGCCTACCTCACTTATTTTAAATGTCGTAACTTTTTTAGGCTTAGAATATTGACCTGTTTATTAAAAAATAAGTTATTATAAATCCATCTGCATCAAAAATGTATACTTTATTTAAGTCTCTAGGAGCAGCCGTTCTCGAGATAAACGCACTTTAAAGGATCTTGCAATTTTTTATGGAAAATAAATTTTATCCAATTGTTTTCAAACTTTGCATAGTGATAGTTCTAAACACGCTGATCAAATGTCTTCCAAGGCACAAGACCCAAAAACGCCTTTTAACCCCCCAAAATCACCCTCAAAGGTCACTGGGGATTGGGGACTTTTGAGGAGGATTTTGGGGGTTGGAGGCGTTTTCGGGTTTTGTGCCCCGAAAGACCTATGATCAGCGTGTTTAGAACTATCACTATGCAAAGTTTGAAAATAATTGGTTAAAATTTATTTTCCATAAAAAAATTGCAAGATCCTTTAAAGTGCGTTTATCTCGAGAACCTGCTCCTAGAGACTTAATAAAGTAACATTTTTGATGCAGATGGATTTATAGTAACTTATTTTTTAATAAACAGGTCAATATTCAAGCCTAAAAAAGTTACGACATTTAAAACAAGTGAGGTAGGCCGTAGCTGCCCTCTAGTAGCAACATCAAAAGCGTGGATTTCTGCTCAGAAACCCCCAGATCCCAAATTTTGTACCGCTAGGTCATTTGGTTAAAGAATTATTAAGAAAAACGAAAGCAAAATTAAAAGTTTAACACCCTGTATCTTTGTTATTATTAACTTTCGGATAAGGCAAGTTTACGTAAATTGCATTATTTTGACCTAAGGAATCTGCTGTTGTTCTGTGTCCCATTACTTTTGGGACACCCTGTATAATTTACGAAGCGATTACAATTATGTACAAAATTTAGATTTTCAATTTATTAACACTGACTACGATATTTTAACTTGCTATTTTTGTTTAAAATGCATTTTATAGTAGGGGAGACCGGGGCTGGTTGTTACAGGGGTAGATAGTTACAGCGGCGATAGTGGCCAAACGGAAAGAGATAGATTAAAGCTAGAAAGAGACAAAAGATCACGCCACCATCAACCCCCACGAATGTGTTAGGAGCACCTGCACGCAGTGGTATAAAACGCAGGTTCGTAACTTTTTTGTTTTTTAGTAATATTGGTCCAAAATCTATTGCCTGTAGAAGATGAAATGTGTTTTGTGTGAAATCTATGCCCTAGTGCTTTCTTTTTGCAATGAATGTACGGCATACACTTTCATTCATTATCGTATTTACTGCGTAACCTTAAATGGTTAGTTTTGGTGTTGGGGCCTAAAGTAACATTTGCTCGGGGTAGGTTGTGACATGTAACACCCAGCCCCGAAACCTTTTTTTATGACTGACATAATTTCAACACATAAATTTGTTGCCGGTGAAAAATAAATTGGCGCTGGAACAAAGTAAGAAAAAGGTTAATATATCTAAAAAAGGAAAAGTAACTAAAAATGAACAGGTGACGAAGAATAATAAAGGAAAAACAGATAAATAAGCAAAAAAGATTTTTGTAAAGAGAAAGGTGATACAGGACTCTGATGAAGAAAGTGTAGAAGATGACTATTTTTGTCTGTTGTGTTGCGAACCATTTGACCAGAGTCGAGCTGATGAGGAATGGGTACAATGTATAGGTTGTAAGATTTGGTCACATGTGAAATGTGCTAAAGAAAATGTTCTGTCCTATACTTGTTTGAATTGCAAGAGTGATTGTTCAGAATATAGTAACTGAACGACATTATTTAGTTCTTTAGAGTCTGATTGCTTTTGATTTTTATTTTAAGCGCAAAGATGCTAAGCTAATTGTTTTTTGTTTTTGTTTAAGATAAGTTTAATTTATATTTTAAGCGCAAAGATACTAAGCTTATTGTTTTTTGTTTTTGTTTAAGAAAAGTTTGATTTTTATTTTAAGCCCAAAGATGCTAAAATGATTGTTTTTGTTTTTGTTTAAGAGAAGTTTAATTTTTATTGTAAACGCAAAGATGCAAAGCTGATTATTTTTTGGTTTTGTGTAAGAGAAGTAATTATTATTAAATGATATTGATAAATGTGCTTGTTTTTTAATGTAACTTTTTACCCCTTGTGCTGTAACAATTGTTTTAATGATTCTAATTCTAATAGTTTGTTATATAAAATTATGTTTAAATTTAAATCTTGAATGGTTACTTAATCAGAGGAACCTATAATTGAGTAATATAATCGCTAACATAAAAAATTGTGCCATTTTAGAAAAAAAATGTCACAACCAGCCCCGGTCTCCCCTACTTTAATAGGCCTCTTGCACATATGTTTTTATTGGCTGAAAATAACCCGTTATACCTACATATCACTTGTGCCAATTTTTTTTATACGAAATTTAATAATAGAAATAAAAGGATATAACATTCATATATAAAACTTTTTCGCGAAAAGAGTATGTACGTCACAAGGGTCCAACCACACGAAGTCACAACATCGATCGGGGGCTAAGTTCTTATATTACATCTGAAATGCAAGTGAAATAAATACAACACCCAGCGAAGCTAATATGCATATTTTTTGTTTAAAACACTTTTGATTTTATGTAGAGAAGTGTCATTTTTATTTGTTTATTTAAAAAATTTAATACTATATTTTGTTTGTCTTCTGGTTTAAAAAGTCAGTAACTATGGTTGAAACAATAAAAAAATGTATTGCATTGGTTTAAAAAGTCGGTATTTATAATAATTACTTAGGAGGTCTGGTTCCCAAACGATAATAAACAGTTTTTAGAGCTTCAACCTATTCTTTGTATTGTACTATTTTTGGGGTAATTGCGACGAATTTTGACGATGTAATTACCCTTATATATTATATTGCGTATTTAATTGATATTACCCTGATTTAATAAATAGCTATATAATAAATATTTTAATAAATTAACGAAGCAAAAAAACTAATATTGGAACTCGGCAACCCTTGTGTCGTCACATTGCTTTCTGGTCTGTCGACAAATTTAAAGGGTTAGACGTAAACTTAAAATCTTAATTACGCCGAAACAACTTCCTTCTAAAAAAAGATATTTGGGAGATGCTTCTTAGATAGGCAAAGGAAGAGATTTGACGTGTTTTAAGATCAAAATAAGTTTAATGCAAGGGGCCCTTTGGTCATCCCATTTTAATTTTAAACATTATTTTTTAAATTTGATCTAAAAAATGTTTTTAACCTAAGAAATTAAGGCAAACAAATTTTCTCAAAAAAGACCTATTAAGATATTTATCTCTAGAAGTATTGTAACGCGGGGGACTTTTTTTTTCTTTAATAATCTCATTCTTAGATTATATCTGGTTAAAATATTATTGGTTTTTGGGAACACGGTTTACAAAAAAATGGCGATATACCTTCGTTTATGTTGGTTGTCCTTACGACATCCTTTTAAAGGTATACAAGGTAAAATATTTTTATAATCGAAAGAGTTTTAGCTGGTCAGTTTCTTTTATATTTTTACAGTGCTGTTAATGAATAAAAGATTTGCAAGTCACACTTTGATCTTAAACACAAAAAAAATGTATGTTAGTATTACAATGTCTTAAAAGATTGGAAATTCGTATAGTGGGAATCACGTATAAAACATTTATTTTAATGAGCAGTCAATTTCATGTTTAAAATTGAAAAGAGAGTAAATCATGATTCGTTTATGATCTTTGTCCCCTATTAAAGATCTTGTATATACCGGGTGACACAGTGGACATGTAACAGCCCGTAACCTTTTTATTTATTAGAATTAATGTTTTAAATTTGGGTGACGCACTTGTAATAAAAACACGCTTTTAATGACTAAATAAAACCATTTTTTTTTACTTTTGGTTTAACCGGTTACCCGAAATTTGAAATTTTAAATAGCACGCTGTATATATTTTTAGCCTACCTGATCCGCCTCAAAATTCTCTTTTTAACCATGTGTTACACATGTCATTTCATTTTAAAATGGCTGTCAAAATCGTTTTTTTTTCCAAAATTTAAATAGGTCATGATGTGACAATTAAAAATTATTAGCAAGTACAAGGCATTGAAATGTGAAGAATAGTGCGTAAAAATATTTGTGATTTTGTTAATTTTTATCAAATTAATAAGAGTAAGGAATAAAGGTTAATTTTTAAATGTTATAAATATACTTTTTAAACACTTAATATCCTAAAATCCAAAGTAGGAAACTTCAATTTTTATTTAATTTAAATTTAGATCAAGCATTTATTATTTCATAAAATTTATCAGAATTGGAATGCACAACTGACCCTTTAAACAAAATCCAATATGCTAGGATGTTACAAAGCCTACTTGGCGTGTTATTGACACTAATAATCTACGTATTTGCGAAACAATGTAAATATGTATAATTTGACGTTTTTAATAAAAAAGTCAGTGCTTTATACCAGTTCTGATAAATTAGGTAAAATAGTAAATGTTTGATCTAAAGTTACATTAAATAAAAATTAAAGTTTCCTATTTTGGATTTTGAGCTTTAAAAAAATACATTTCTAAAATTATTAAAAATAGCCTCTCTTCCCAACTCTTATTAATTAGATAAAAATTAACAAAATCACAAATATTTTTACACCCTATTCTTTACATCATAACCCCTTTTACATGCTAATAATTTGTGTAATTTCACATCATGGCCTACTTAAATTTTGGAAAAAAATCGATTTTGGCAGCCACTTTGAAATGAAATGACAAATGTGACACATGGTTGAAAATAAAATTTTGAGGCGGATCAGGTAGACTAAAAATATATACAGGGTGCTATTTAAAATTTAAAATTTAGGGATATTTCCGGTTAAACCGGAAGTGAAAAAATTGGTTTTATTTAGTCATTAAAAGCGTGTCCTTGTAACAGGGGCATTACCTAAATTTTAAAAATTAATTCTAATAAATAAAAAAGTTACGGGCTGTTTCATGTCCGCTGTGTCACCCGTTATATAAAAATATATTATAATAAAAAGAAATTACAAAATTTTATAAACTTGTAGGAAAATTTAGAATGCAAAATATTTTAAAATTATAACCTGCAAAATACGGTTTTGTGTTGTAAAGTGTTTAAATTATATTTAATTTATTTTTATTTTTTTAACTCTATCAAGACGGCCAGTTGCATTTTTATGTAGAATATGTACATATTTCTATTTTTTTTTACAAGGCAGTTACTAGTTAGTTTATAAAAATATTAAACGTGTATTTTGTTATTGTATATATTAATTTTTACAGTTTTTCTTGATTCATGATGCAGCAGCTAAACTATGAGTAATTATTTTTGCTGATTTCTTGAAAGCATTACTGCTTGTTTATGAATCATTGGCATTATGGTATTTTTTTAAATGGTGTTTGCGGTATTTTAATTATTGCTTTACATGGTTAGGATTTTCTACAAAAAATACACCCAACAAAATACCGATGGTTATTTTACACATATCGCTACAAACTTAAAACGTTTTGTGGATAATTTGTTGTCAATAAGGGATATAAAAATGATTAAAAGAAATGAAGATGACCATTTATTGTCTAAGAATATGCAGTTTCGATAACTTAAAAATTTCTCATTAGTATTAAAGATATGCAAACATTTTTTATCATAGCTTAAGTCCAAAATAATAATATTTAATTTTTAGAACACAAAGTTGAAACTTTGGGTTTGTATTTAAAAGAAAAAAAAGTTATAACATTTTTTAACAAATCGGCTGTACCACGCAGAAACACAGTAATTATAGTTTAGTAAAATTCAAGAAAAATAAATTGTTAATAATTTTTTATCGCTTTTCTCTATTTTTTTCTCTTAAGAAACAAAACTTTAACACAATTCTTAGTAAAATATTGGACATATTTTAAGAGGCATATAAATTACCTAAACTGATAAAAAGTGAAATCGACAGCTTAAAATAAGGTTTTGTATGTCACTTTTGTATTTAATTTAATAAGAAACTAAAAGGAAAAACAAAGTAACTGATATTTTACAAAAATATTTATTATTTTATATTTATTTACTACAATTTATTTACTGGCCCTTAAAAACACAGTAACTACTTTAACTGTGTTTTGAATAAATACTATGTAATTATTTTCTGGAAATGTAATAAAAACAATACATATTTTATATAAAAACTTTTTTATTTAAGTAAAACATATCTTTGGCTCGATTATTACCTTTGGCTTTAAAAAATCAAAAGACACTTTAAACTATGGTCCTAAACGTAACAAAACTTTATAAAAAAGAGCAAAATAAAAAACACATAAAACTAATTTCTTTAAATATAACAACCTAACGTAGAAAATTTAGGAAGCTAAATTATAATTGAGACTAAAGACAGAAATTTAAAAAACTGATTTATGTAAAAAGCAAATAAATGTAAGTCATTATTGGATACCATCATCTTCAAGTAGTGAGACCTGTTTGCTATCTACTAAATTACTAGCTGTTTCAAATTCAGCTAGAGAGTTTCAAAAATGTTGCCTGTTACGAGACATTAAAGAAACAAGTTTTTAAAGAATATTTTGTTTTTTTTTGTAGTGAAGATACCCCTCACTCCGAGAACTACTTCAGGCTTAAAAAATATGGAACTATATTTTTTTGTAAAAAATTTAACTATTTGTAACCTTCGATAAAGTCTGTCTTATATTTAAGGATATTCCATCCTTTTTCAAAACAAACCTCTACTAAACTATTAGGAATAAACCCTTTCATCGGATAATATTCTGCCCTCTTGTCAATTTTTTTTGCCATGAGTGAAATTCTTCTAGTCGCAAAACTTCTAGTTTTTTTTTTCTAGAAGATCCCATGACATCTAAAAGTTCCTTAAAATCATAAACATTTTGCTTTCCTCTAATCTTTTTTTTTTTGTTTATTGCCATGTATGCAATCGGCACTCATGCAGTATAAAAAATCCAGTTTGTTTTCACTAGTGCAGTTGTCAGCTCAAAATATAAATTTGGAAGCATCCTCTTCCTTCCTTATTACTTTTATAAAAGCATCCACCAGACTAAGAAAAATCCGAAAATCTGTCAGGTGGTTGCAGTTAATCGGTTATTGTGGGAAAAATTATTCGGAGCATGACAGAATGATAGCTATATTACCGTTTTAAAACACAGTAACTACATATCCACGATAAAACACAGTAACTGCACCACAGTTACTATGTTTTTCTATGGGTAGTTGTGGTTAGTGTGGATATTTAAAGGTAGTTACTGTGATTAGACAAGGTTATAACTTCGTCAATTTTAAACCGATTTTTTTAATGCAGAAATGCAGGGCATGACACAGTACGTTTACAATAAAATCTCAATTTTATCAAAAAGGTCAGTTACTGTGTTTTTGCGTGTGGCAGACGAAATTATTTATAGTACGAGTTGATTTTTTAGCATAAAAAAACCAAAAAAAAGTAATAAAAGAAAAATTATTTAATATAACCAGAAGTAAACACATTTAAAAAAAATCATCAATTACGCAATGAAGTACCCAACGTTCGTTGCCCTAATTTACCGAACAAACCTCTTATTAATAACGATATATCTATGCATTTTATATAAGTTGTGCTGCTTTAACCTAATACAGCAACTTTAATTAATAGAATTTTATTTATTTCCCTATGAGGAATTTAAAATTGCAATGTAGCCTTTGCCCAATGGATAAAACTAAACTGATTAAAATCGATGTTTTAGATTTTCACAAATCGGTTTACGAACATATAATATGCATTTTTGTTCTTCAGGTGCTTTTTCTTTAGGTGTTTGTATATTTATTGTGGTTCTTGCGCTAAAAATTATGTAGGATAAATCCGTCGCAAACTTTAAAATTAGGTTTTAGAGCGTAAAAGATATTTTAATTTAAAAAAAGTAAATTAAACTAAGCAACCCATATTTGAAATATGTTTATAGTTTGGATAACTAAAAAATTTTGCGTACAACAAATAAAGGTAAAAAATATGATTATGTCCCAGTGTTAACGTGATGATAAAAAATAATCAATATAAACAAAAAATATTTCCCAATCTTTTAAAAAATTAGGAAATAAATTTAGTTATGAAAAAGAAGCAAGGTTACGAAAAATTTTCATTCAAACGTTTTTTAACAAATTAGTACAAATCTGTGTGTTTCCTTACATGGGTTTTAATTAAAAAAATTATAAAGTAATTGTTGAAGTAGCCTACCTCTTTAAATTCCATTTAGTGCAGCAAGAATTAAAACGTATTCTTTTCGAATTTATTTAATTCTTTTAATATGCAAATAATAATTGGTATAAATCATAAAAAATAGGGATTGCATTTATTGGCACAAGGCATGGTTATTTAAAAAATTGCATTGATAAAATACTAAATAATATATATATATATATATATATATATATATATATATATATATATATATATATATATATATATATATATATATATATATATATATATATATATATATATATATATATATATATATATATATATATATTTATTGTGTTACTTTGTTAGTAAATACTGGTTAACACTTTTTTACTTTTTTTTCTGCTATTTAAATAGAATTAGCAATTATAAACTTATACTTGCACTTTGTGTTAATAATTCTAGGTCTTCTTAATGTAGTACGCTAATACTTGTTGGGTGAATAATATCTAATATATTTTAAAAATGTATCTCTTTTCTGTCATCTTTGAGTAATTGAGTACTAAATTACCTGATTATAAGCTACATTTACTATATCAACTTATTGTTAGATATTTTAAGTTACAGAATATACAGTGTGTACATAAAGTATGGAACAAATTCATTATTTGCTTAAGCAAAATTTCTTCGAACACGTAACGAATAATTATAAATTGCGCATTTTTTAGTGCGCATTATTTTACATAAAATAAAAATATACAGGGTGCTTCTTATAGTAGATATGATATCATCGACAATTTTTTTTAATTAAAACCCTCATATTTTATTGCGGATTTATAATTTTCAAGAACAGCTGATTTTAAAATTAAAAAGTTTTTATGACTTTAATTGACAGTTTTGTAGGTACAGGGTCTTAGTTTTTTTTGCTTTTTTTTCTAATTTTGTATAAGTAGGTAAGGGACACTTGAAATCACTCTTTATAATATGCCTTGTAACTATGATAATGCTTGTTATGCTGCCACAATAATATTTTTTGTTATGTTTTTAAGTAATAATATTAAATTACTTATGCATTTATTTACTTCGCAAAGGATAGAAATCATTATGAACACAAATCTTTAACACCCTGTAACTACGAAACTGCTACCCAAAGCCATAAGTATTTTGTGTTTTTAAGATCAGCTCTTCTTGGCGAGTATAAATCTGCACTAAAGTATGCTGGTTTCTGTTTTAACAATCATCGATAACGTCGTATCTACCATATGTGTCCCCTGTATATTTAAATTTTATGTCAAAAAATGCACAATTTAAAATTACCATTTACATATTTAAGAAAATTTTAATGTTTTTTTGATTTTACAGATAATAAATTTGTTCCATATATTATGTACACAATTCTTTACCACCCTGTAACTACGAAACTGCCATCTAAAACCATAAGTGTTTTATATTGTTAAAATCAACTTCTTTTGGAGATTACAAATCTGCAATAAAATATGGGGGTTTCCATTTGAAAAATCATCAATGACGTCATATCTACTATATACCTACACCCTGTATATTTATATTTTATGTCAAAACATACGCAATTTTAAATTATTATTTATGTGTTCGAGGATATTTTCATTTTTTTTTGCTTTAGCTAATAATGAATTTGTTCCCGTCTTTATGTAAACACTGTATAACAATACCAACAATAACACATTGGTGGTAAAATATAAATTTAAATGTTACGTAAATATAAAATTTACTACAGAATAATTGTTAGAACAATATTGCGTATGAGAAAAAATAATATTTTCAACGATTCTAAAATTCAGGCCATTAATATTTTATTATTTATATACTACAACATACAAATAAAAATATTTGGATAAGAACAAACATAATCAATTTTAATTTCTCACACAATATGTTTTCCTTATTGTTAATAATTATTCCATTTATCATGATGTTTATCTACTGACTACTTAGCTATACGACTTATATAATTCTAGGTATTTCCGAGATATAATTTTAGTGATTATTTTCAGTACATTATTGCTTAACATTCCTTTCAACAATTAATAATAAAAAATGCCATTATGTGACTCTGACTGACTTACAGCAAACGTAAATAGTAATGTATGTTGTTCTGAATCATATCCGTCACAATAAAGGTATGGAAGTATAAAAATTACACGTGTTTGTTTATTAGTACACTAGTAAATTTCTCAGTAATATAAATTATTTCTACCACTTTTCCCTTTTTTTAATATATTTATGTTTCATTTCAAAACTATGGCTTATGAGGACGAGACCTACAGTGTATAGTCCTTAGGTAACTTAATTGATCCGGGCCTGTACCTCACCCTTGAAGTACCTTGAAGTATTAGCAGTGGCGTATGTTTGCGGGGACAGTGTGCTTAAGCTCCATTTTTTAAAACAAATTTAATATTATTATTTATTTCAGTAAATCTTGGGTTTAGCTTTTTGTCTTGTAAATAACCCACTGAATCACAAATGTTAATTAAAGAAAAATAAAAAAACAAAGCGACAAGTCACGGACGTAAGGATGAGCAAAGCAAAACCAAGACCAAGACCGGGCTAGTCTTGCCCTTGCAAGGCTGGTCTTGGTCTTGGTCTCACAAGCCATAGGAAGGTCTTGGTCTTGGTTTTGCACCACCCGGTCTTGGTCTTGGTCTTGCTGCAAGAGTCTTGCTGGTCTTGCTTTTTTTGTAGTAATAATTTAAACTAAGAAATCTTAAATAAAACATATGTTTTTTAATACTTAAAGTTAAATAATGATGGAGACTATATTTTTTGCATTAAAATTTTAAAATATACAAATTTTAACCTTACACGTACTTTTGAATTATTTGACTAATTAGCATATTTTAAGTTTTGCGGTTTATTTATTTATAGCGCTACATTTTTAGTTAAATTAAAATATTCTTGAAAGAACATATAAACTTAAAACAAATACAAAACTAGGTACTGTGTGCTCAGAAAAAAAAACTTTTAATTTTAACCAGATGTGAAATTTCCGTGAAAATGATTCTAATATTTTGGTTTCTGATTAAAAAAAAGGTTATTCAGAAATCTTTTCAGTTCATATAAACGTTTTATTTTTATTATATTAGTTATACATTTTCCGTACAAAGTTTGTACAAATACTTTATAAACATTCTGCAGATACAAGGTGGCTCAATAGTGTGACAAAGCTCGATATCTCCGAAACCGTTCATGATGGTGAAAAACTGAAAATACAAAAATTATATGAAAAAAGGGCGTTAAATGTTAAATTATTTTTTATTTTAAAATTTTCACAGAAGTTACTGCCACTCAAGAAAACTCCCTTATTTTTAGTTTTTAACCTAAAATAAAAAAATATGACCAAAAATCCATTAAAAAAAAACACCACCTTTTATATTATGCCGGAAATTGTTAAACTGTCATATAGGAACAATATCAACGTAGATGGTTTTTAAATATCATTTTCGGTTTTAATAAAAATGACATCAATATTATTCTTTTGGCATTGTTTTGACTTTTCCGTCTAAACCGAAAGTGATATTTAAAATCAACTTATATAAAAAGTATTCGTATATGATATGAAAAATATGTTTTTATTAATCTATTACTTTTACATTTATATCTTAGTTTTAAGAAGCAATCTCATGGTGCCACTTATTACAGGGTGAAACAAAAATAAAGTTTTCTGGATTTTGGAAATTTTTGATCCACGCTGTACCTAAGTGGCATCACTAGATAGCTAACCTAAAAAAACATTAGGACTGTCAAAGTATTTTTTAGCTTTGATAAATTTTGTACTCCAACTTTTCTCTGTCGTGAACAGTTTCGGAGATATCGAGCTTTGTCGGACCATTGAGTCCCAATTTTATTATTTTTGAAACATCTTACTGAATTTCCTTGTTATCGTTGTTAGAAAACTGTATAAAAGGACAAAGTGATTGATTTATGTGTTATTTTATTAAAGAAACCTTTTACATATTAAATAATTACCTTTTTTGGCAGTTCTTGACACATTTTTTGTCGTGTCTGTATGAAATATCTCTGTATATTGAATTAAAAATTGAATATTGTAATATAAAACAAAATCGCAGAAGTGCAAGGGTCTTGCAGGTCGGTCTTGGTCTTGGTCTTGCATACCCCGGTCTTGGTCTTGGTCTTGCAAGCCAAAAGGTGGTCTTGGTCTTGCTGCAAGACCAAGACCGGTCTCGCTCATCACTACACGGGTGTCCCTTATAGTACCTACACAAGGTTAAATATGTGCCCTTTTGTAGTCTTGTCCTTTATCTAAAATTACCCTTAAGATGCAATACTGAAATCCGTTTATTAAATAGTTAACATGTCATACACATTTACCTTATCTGGTCGCAAATATGTATTATCAGCTAAGAAGTATCCTCCAACCGTAATTAAAAATACGTTTTGGGGCTGATAAGTTTGGAAATTTACGATACAATACACTATATTTACCGTATAAAAATCGATCTAATCCTAATAGTAGTAAAGTTATTCAAATTCGAAAAAAAAGTATTAATTAACTCTTCTCCAAGTGCATGTCAAACCAGTAATTGGTTCTAAAAATTATATGCATCAACAATATGTCACATGCAAAAAGAAGTCCTAATGTCGTGGATAGTAATCAATTAGTTTATTTTCAGATATCATAGATTACATTATACAGCATATTCGTGAATTCTCTTGCCAAATGGAAAACTTCTTTAATATTGGTTTTTCGACAAAAAATATTCTTTTAAAAAAGTTTTGCTTTATCTGAAACCCCAAATGCCGCTCTTAAAACGAACTTGTCGTATACAAGGTAGGAAAAAAGTAATTTTCCGATTTCTTTTCTTAGTAAACATATATTTTTTTTATTAATTTGATATAAACACCAGCGTGTATACAGATCCAAAATTATTCATTACTATTACAAATATTTAAATTTATTCCTATTGCAAATATTTAAAAATATTTTATTACAAAAACTGTATTAATGAAACGTGCCAATATTCTGCAACAGTAAATTTGTTAAATAATTTCTAAAACAGAATTAAATGGCATCCTATCCACGATGACAAGTAATGTTTCTATGGTTTCATTAGGATATTAACTGTCAATTGTTAACATGCAATTTATAATTCTAAAGTATTTTTTCTAAATATGCATTTAACAAATCGAGAAAAAGTCGAGATTGTTTTAATTGTGCGTAATAATTACCGCACTGCGAGGCAAGCTGCAGAAGAGTTTAATGACAACCATCCAGAGCGAGAAGATATTTCTCATCAGTCTGTTAGTAATGTTATGAATCAGTTTAAACAATGTTCCCCAAATTTTTTTAAAAGGACTTGCAATAATCCAGAAAATAACAACAACCTACCCCGTGGCTACACTGAAGACGATGAATTAAATGTCTTATTATACGTCACCGAAAATCCACGTACAAGTTTAAGGCAAATGTCAAGGGACCTGGATCTGAAAATCTTCTTTGTTAGGTTCGTTTTAAAAAAACATAACTTAAAGCCATTTAGACCTAAATTTACACACACTTTGTTGCCAGGAGATAATGATTTAGGATTTGATTTTTCCGCATGGATATTAGGATTTATGGAAGATCACCGAAATTTATTTTTTAAAATATTATTCTCTGTTGAAGCTGTTTCTACGACAAATGGCACTGTAAGTACACAAAATTCTCTATACTGGCTTACTACAAATCCCCACTGGGTTATTAGCTGTCGAAACCAATATTCTAAGAAAGTCATGTTTGGTGTGGAATATTGTGAGACAGAATATTGGGATCAATATTCTTTGATGATAATATAAGAGGTGAATCTTTCCTTAATTTTTTGGAGAACAAGTTTGAAGACATTCTCCATGATTTACCATTGGAACTTCGGCATAACTTAATCTTTCAACTAGATGGAGCTTTCTGTCATTTTTCTTTGCAGGTAAGGAACTGGCTAAATGCTCATTTTCCCAATAGATGGATTGACAGAGGTACAATTATTGACCTAATTTTTGTCACTGCCCCGAGGTCTCCAGATCTTACCCCACTTGATTACTTCTTGTGGGGTCTACTTCAAGAGGGGGTGTATAAAACTAGACCACAAAATAAGGATGATCTTAAACGTCGCATAAGAAAAGAATGTGAGAACATCGCTAGATATCAGATAGCAAACGCAACCCGCAGTTTTAGGAAAAAAATTATAAAATGTATGGAGAACATTGGACGGCTTATTGAAGTATAATCTTGTAATTTTAAAAATCATTTTTCATATGTAATAATTTTGTTAATATTTTTGTCGCCATTACTATAATTTTGTTGTTTCTGGGCAAATTAATTATAAAAAAATATTCTATTAAAGGCTCAACTAGTTTTATTTTTGTACAATAACAGCAATTATTATGAGTATTAAAAAAAATAAATTTAACTTTTTCAGTAATAATGGATAACTTTTGATGGCTCGGTATACATAATGGCAATGTTTTCGAATTTTTCCGAAATGTACATACATATATTTTTTTTTTAATGAAGAAACTTTTTTCAAATAAAATCAAAATATTCTTTTTTTCGGCCCTGTATACGATAGAATAATTTTAATGTTGAAATCTGAAGTTTTAGGTAAAGCAGAACTTTTTGAAAGAATGCTTTTTTGTCAAAAAACCAATATTAAAAAAGTTTTCCATTTGGCAAGAGAGTTCACGCACACGCTGTATTTTATTTCAAGCTGAAAAGTTTGAATTAAGTAGGTTTGTAACGTAACATGAATGTTGATATTTATAAAAATGACATAAAATTGTTTTATATTTTTAATATGTAGGTGTTGTCAATGGAGTCAACGGATGTTTAGTTTTAATCAAGTAATATTCAATAATTTAGATTCTAAATAAAGTATTTGTCCTTCTACTAAATAAATATTTATAAAAAATATTATATAAGTGTTTTACAAAAATTCTATGTGGTTTTATATATAACTATAAAGTATGTGTCCTTCAAAGGATAATTGATTAGTCTATAGGGAATGATAAACTAAAAGAAAGAATTTAGCAACCTAACTCACATAGAGGGTGTTAAAATAGAATCCGAATATTTACAATAAAAAAATTATAATATAATTTTAGTTTGGAATTAGTTCAAAAAATGTAATTCAAATCACGTTAAATCAAATTATCACTTGAAATAGGTAAATAACTCTGTAAAACAATTATTCGATTTGAAATAAGGACGCACTTTATTTGGAAATAGCTTAGTAGCTTCTTAGGTAAAAAATTTATTGCCCTAAGAGAAAAAAAATTGTAAAATAGATTTGGAGTTTTAAGCTAGCAAGTTTGAAGGAAACATGACCTAGATAAAATACTACACTGTGGATTGTTAAAGAATGACATAAGATACAAAGTCTTTATGTGTACGAATTTTAAATTGATTTATCTTATTTAAGCAAATAGAATACATATACTCATTTAAACATTTTTAAATAGGAATATTCTATAAATTTGTTTCTTTAGGTGATCTGTTTATTTTTGGGGCATTAATTATTTCCTGTAGTTTAATCATTACTTTTTTAAATCCTGTGTATAAATATACCTTAAGATACTTTAAATTTTGTGTGATACTGTATAAATAGAAACAGCGAATATATCTAATTAATACTTACATAAAAGTATTGTAATGTGCCTGCACAATAATATCCTGTTAATTATTTTTAAAAACTATCACAAAAAATCACGATATAAACAAAGGACGCAATTCACGAGAGATAAGTTTATTTTGCAAACTGGTATCAAGCACGCACGTGTGACTTAATGCGATGTGTTATCGATAGGATTCGATCCTGTTCTAGTACCAACGGAGAGGTACCAAAGTGTTAACAATCGCCGGGTGATCGCGGAGAACAGCTTCACCTTCGCGGCCTACGGATCACCTTGCTCTCGGAACCGATGCCATGTGGGTGGTACCTGACCTGTGTCTGCTGATTTTTGGTAGATAGAGTTATACCATTGATAATAAATATATTTTAAACATTAAACTTTGAGGTGTTTTTCTGAAAAATGTAGGCAAATAAGTAATGGCAATGTTTGAAGTTCCAATTTAAACGTACATACGTGGAATATTGATATTTTCCGTTGGGTCAGAAAAAAGTATTTATTTTTCAGGAACTATAATAGATATTCTCATATGGGAGCTGCATATGGGTCCTTTACCACTGCTAAGCCTACATTTTTACTTTTTCTTCATAGTATTTCAGACCGCATTTTAGGGCCAATATTTTAATAATTAGTATAAATTAACTCTATATGCCCGGTCGCGTATTGACATTCCATACTATTATTCAGAGCACTAGTGCTCTGAATCGCAGTATACTATGACTTCGTGTTACGTGCAATTTCACGAGACAAACTATATACTACGATTCTGAGCATGGCTATATTTTTGGCTTTTTATTAATCGTAACTATTTAGAAAGGGTTTGAAAATAGGTAAAGATTTTTATTATCTATATCGCGATTCAGGGACTAAAAGTTTTTTTGTAATAATACAACGTTAAAAAATGGTTAAGCATTTTATATTAATATTATTTAATATAAACATAGAATAATAGGGTCAAGTAAAAATATAATAAATAAAACACTGTTTATTAATGATTTTTAGCAATTGGTTGATTTTTTTAAATATTATTAGCCAAGCTAGGTTTTCGTTTGATACTTTTCTTTAGTTCTGTATTGGAAGGTCTTCCTGATAGATCGCGCTTCTTCCTAAATGGTAGACCACTTCGGACTCGTCTTGTACTGATAGATGTAGGTTGTACTCCTATTTGCTTATTGCGCTCTTTTCTTAAATTACTAAATAGAGGAACCAACTGGGTTGGATTTTTAATTTTGCCTAATTTAGCATTTGCCTTAACGATACAGTTTGTAAATTCTACGGTGTTATTTTGTAATGACAGTTTTATCAACCTAATAAAATTGTTTTTTAGGTTTTCTACTGCGGAACTGTGTTTTTCAGTAGCTTTAGAGTGTTATTAGCTCTAGATATTCTATTATTGAAGAACTTTGATCACTGCACATTTCCACTAAAATGTCTTTTAATTCGCCATATTATTATTATTCATGCGTTTACACTATTATAATATTCTTTAGACTCTACTCACTGTCTTTACCCGAGAAAAACAAAAACATAACCAAGTTTTTTAGCTCGTCACCAAGCCCCAATCCGCAATAGTGTTGGAAAACGAATCGATCTTTTTGATTATCGATGATTCGGTTTCGATATTATTTGATCTAAGCATATATCTGATTACTGAAAGTAGTTATTGCTCGAATTTAAAATTTTAAAAGTTAAAAACTAAGAAATCTTAACTGCCACAGCACTTAAGATTTCTTACGCACTTTTTTATCATTATTAACTGTTAAATGTACGGCCGAGTGATGATTGCGTTGTTAAATTTAGCAATGGCCTTAGCAATTGTTAAAAGTTAACAACGGTTTAGAATGTTTAACAAAACGTCCTTGTCAGTGTTATTCAATGATTTTAGTAGGCAACCTGTCAACATCTGACATTTTGTTAAACATTCTAAACCGTTGTACAGCAATTGTTAAGTCTATTAAATTTAAGCAATCAATCTCAAACCAAGAAGAATTTGCTAGATGATTTATTTATTATTTAATTAAAAAGACTCCTAAATCAATTATTGCTGTATGCAAAGGACTAAAAGACATAGAAAAGGATTTATACAGAAAAGCTCTGAATTGTATAATACTTTCGGCCAAGTGATGACCGCATTGTTAAATTTAGCAACGAACTTAGCAATTGTTAAAAGTTAACAACGGTTTAGAATGTTTAACAAAACGTCATTGTCAGTGTTATTCAATAATTTTAGTAGGCAACCTGTCAAAATTTCATTTGTAAACATTCTAAACCGTTGTAAACACAGTAAATTTAACAACGCGATCATCACTCGGCCGTTTGTCTCATGAAATTTCGCGTAAGACGAAGCCATAGTATACTGCGATTCAAAACACTGGTGCTCTGAATAATAGTTGACGGGTTTGGTTTTTTCTTATAAAACCTGACTCTATCACAAAAACTACTTTTTGGCATAAAAATTATTGTGGTTACGAGATCTAGTGAAAAGAGGATAATTTCGGCTTTTTTTAAATATAAAGGGGGCTCATGGGGGACGTCGTTTTAACAGTTCTTCTATTCATAAGCGTGCGCAGGGTAAAGCTGGAGTGGGTGCCGGGATAAAAATAATAATAATAACAATAATAATAATAATAATAATAATGAAGTGAATAAAACTGGATACGACACTTTGCATACATTTGAATCTAAGGATTGTAATTTTTAAATCGAACCTTATCAAATAATAATTTTCATATGTTAAATACAGTAATATTTTTCAGACTAGTGGGGGTGCCACGGCACCCACTGTGCGCACGCCTATGCTTCTATTCTTTACTTAACGATAAACTAGCTGTTCAAAAAGCGTTTGAAATTTACCTTAAATATCTTAGAAGTAAATAATAAAAAATAAGTATTAACTGCAACAGAACTTTACTTACCTTGTAACTAATTTAACAATTGCTTAAAATATTTACCGTATTCTTTTTGACAATAAGAAAGTCGGATAATTATTTACAAGTGGGGTCAACCCTGTTTTTGGCCATATCTAGGTAAAAAATTAACCTTTTTTCCTTTGTTTTTATTTTGCTTGTTTTTACGGCGCATTTATAATAAAAAATATCGTGAAAGGAAAAAAAAATCAAGATTTCGATAGCTTTTTTGCCTTTAAAAGTTAAAAATAATGTTGGTTTTCATGTTGCTTTGTTTGACGTTTTTGATATTTTTTTTTTTGAAAAAAACAAAAAAACAAACAATTTGAAAAAAAAAATCAAAAAAGTTAGTTTTTCAACTAAAAAATCATCTTTGAAATTTCAAAAAATCGGTCTCGCGACTAGTTAGCGGCGAATTATTGTTGATGTATTGTTAATGTTTTTGATATATATATTTTTACAAAATACATTAAAAAAAGAACAATTTAAAAAAACTAACCACAACTAACCATAACTAACCACAACTAACCAAAACTCATTTTGACAATATTTTTTTTTAATTCTTTGTTTTAAAACGTATGTTGCGAAAAAAAATAACAATAAGCTTGAAGACAATGAGAATAAAAGTTATTTAAGATTATTTGCAAATATAACGATTTTATGAACTTTCAAAGTTGATTTTTTAATTGAAATATTAATTTTTTGATATTTTCGCTATCATCACCGTAAATCCTCCGTAAAAACAAAGTATTTTAAAAAAATTATGATGATCCATCAATTCATTTATTTTTTATGGCCAAAAATAGGGTTAACTTCACTTCTAAATAATTACCAAAAGTCGGTTTCGAAATTTATTCCTACCATTATTTAAAATTTTTGGGGTAACACACACATAACAATATTTTAAGTCTAGCATTGTACTACTTTTAGTACATAATAGGTACAAAATATTATGTATTAAACGCAGGACCGTATCTAGGTACGGCCGCGCCCTTGGCGAGGCTTAATATTTGCGCCCCCCCTCCACACACCGGTGGATTTGAGGAGTATGGAATACCCCCGCAACGACAATGGGGATTCCGGGGGTTATTTCCCGAAAATTTTTATAAAATTAAATAGCAAAGTTGTAGGTTAAAAGTGTTTTGAATCGAGAATTTTGTTTCTTTAAAATACCAATTTTGTGGTAGAATTTCTGTCAAATTTTATTATTTTCTTTTTATTAAAATATTAGCCTACTATTGGAAAGATCGTAGTTACAAAAAGACTGTGCATAGCAGATTCACTTAAACGTAACTATTATACTTTAATAAATTAAATAATGTGCAACAAAAATAAAGAACTAGTGCTGCCCCCAATTTATAAAATACTTATTTATTTGCAGCTTAAATATTTTAAAAAATTAAAGAGTTACATCCTTGCTGTAGGTATTATAATAAATTCATATTTTATTAATAATTCAAACATATCTTCCGTCTTAATAATTAAAATTAAATGGATTTGTATCTAATAAAAAAAACCTTATAATGAAAATTTTTTCTTTTAATAAAAGCTAGTTGTATATTTGGAATTGATTTATAAAGTCGATAGTCGATTTTAGGTAACTATTATTATAATTACTTTTGATTACGCTAAAAAAGTACTGCAATATGATTATTTCATTTTTAAACAATTAGGGATTACATTGTGATGGGTTAAAACAGTTTATAATTTAATATTCTTTACTTAGTTAAACAATATAAATAATCAAAAGTAAGAATATTAATATACAGGTTTATATAAAATTCTGTTGCTGTCATTAGATAAAAAAACGGTACTGACTGTAAAAAAATTATCGATTTGCTATACTGGTTTTCCATTTAACGCTAAATACGCGATTAAAGAGAAATAATTGTGTAGGCATTTGAGTTATAGTTTATATTTTTATCGTTTTCATTTTATAATTTCTAATTCATACCGTAAACTTCTTATATGAATTAAATTAATTTTGCTATTACTAAAAACCATAAGGATTTTTTTTTAAATAAAAACGCATAGAAGTTGTTTATTTAGGGAATTTGTGAATTTTATGTCGTATTTCTTGTTTTTTATTTAACTTATTTTTCTAATTACTTTTTTAGATTTTACGCAAAAAAATACGCAAGTTTTTTTATTTCTTTTTTAAACACATTAGAGGACCCTGTACATGTTTCGGGGTTACCAGCTTTATCATATTTAATTTCTTATGATTGCTTAAGCACAATAATAAATATATCAGGATAAGTTTAAAATATTACAATTATGGATCTGGTTTATATTGGTTAAAATTCTGTTTTCTGCGGATTGTAAAAAAACGGGATTTTTTTGTTTTTGTATCGAAAAACGATTTTCTTTAACGCTAAAAAACTGCAATAAAGAAATTTTACGATAAACATACGTTAACAAGCATTTAATTTATTTTTTCACTTAACAAGTATAAACAATACATAAAAAATTGGATGCAATACAGTAAATATTTAAGCCTGTCAATAATTTATTTATACTGCCTGCCGAGGCTACTTACGGCTAATTAAAACTAATGGAAACTAAACAAAATCTAAATAATATGAATATTAATAATTTTAATCTGAAGTGATTACTATTACGGCAGTAAATATTACAAAATCAAAACTTATTGGGAATTTAGCAAATCAACATTTCCACCTGTATTTTTTTCACTCTACCTAAAATTGTATTCCTAGGCAACCGCTTACGAATAAAATGGGTGTATCTTCTTTTTTAACTTTTCCTAATCTAGATAAAGCTAAAGTTAGGCAATTAGTCTACGATGAAAAATGTGAGAATAATTTTACGTTGTAGGCGCGGTACGCCGCCCAAAATTATTATAAAATTCTTTCGAACACGAATATTACTTGCTTTCATTTTATATAAATTATGTAGAATTTTATTGGTGATTAGATGTAATTTATCATTAAGTTGTTTGTAAATACCAAGTATTTAGTATCGAGAAAAACTAAGGAGAAGTAATAAAGATGTGTTTTGGACTACCATTGTTTTATAGTATATTATTCAATGAGCATGTAATTATATCTATACTCACGATGATGAAGTTTGCGTTTGCGTAATTCATCAGAGTGAGTAATAGCTATTACATGCGAGTAGAATACTATACTTTTTCTACGACTTATCTTTTATTCAGTGACTTACGTAGCTTTTTAATGTCCTTTTCAATAAGTTATCATAGCTGCATTTTAATTAAATTTTTGAACTTCCTATTCAAAGTACATGAGAGAAGGGAAGAAATCTACCTGCCCAAGTACTTTTTCATTTGTTTTACAATTTTACCTTAATTACCAACTCGTGATAGAGATACTAAAATATAAATATTTTTAAAATTTTCTTTATCGGTGATTTTTTATTTACCCCCCAAACTTTGCATAATAAAATTCTATTTTATTCAAACTTATTTATTAGAACACAGTATGGTAAATTACACAAAATTATTAATTACTAACGTTTTATTTTAAAATATTTATTGTGATATTGGAACAATTGGTAAAATTTAAAGTTGGAGTGGTATTAATGTCTAAATTAACGTTTTCGTTATTTGCATTTTTATGCATATTCACAGTCGATGACGTACTTGCATTTACGTTAACTGTTTTAAAATTTTTATTTGCAGTGTCTATTTTGTTTCGTAATGATTGGTCTATGTAGCCCTCTGCTACTGAGGTGGATTTCCACCCACCATGTCTTTTTAAAGCTGTGAAATCGCCACCACCGTCTACTAGAAGAGTGGCGGACGACCTTCTTAACGTATGGCCGGTATATAGTTCTGGATTTGGTAGATTTAAAAAAATAGCAACTTTTTTCCCATCGATCCAAATTTGGTAATTCCAATAGATTGGACAGTACATTTACCTTGTTTATAAATTAGAAAAAATGAAGTTGGACAGGAAAGATTGTTTGGTCGAATATTAGGTAATTGTCTCGAAAGTTGCCTCCTCTCCGATTTTGACCAAATTTGGTATACGGGGTTTTTTGGGGCGCTGATTACGAATCTGAAAAAATATTTTTTCGGCAACGTTTCGTTTTCGAGATATTCATCATCAAAGTTGAAAATCAAACTAACCTTATTTGCACTATTCCTCCTTCTTTTTTCACAGAATTCTTGATTTTTACACTAAATTGGCACATAATATTTTAAAAACACCTTTTAAAAACTTATTTTTATATCTATTTTACACCTTTTTTCCATTTAATTGCAAACCTCCACTTTCACAAGTCGGATCGTGGCTGCAACCATGTATACACTAGAGAATCATGGCCGCCCCGCTTAAAAGTAAAGCTTCGCAATTTAATGGAAAAAAGGTGTAAAATAAATAAAAATATAAGGTTTTAAAGGGTGTATATAAAATATTGTGTGCCCACTTATATAAAAATCAAGAATTGTGTACAAAGAGAGAGGGGAATATAGTGAAAATAAGGTTAGTTTGATTTTCAAATTTGATGATGAATATTTCGGAAACGAAACGTTGCCGAAAAAATATTTTTTCAGATTCGTACTCCTTGTAGTATTTATCAGTGACAGTACATTTTCTGGATATTTTAGTTTTTGTGATCGGTTTGTTCACTAAAAACGCTGATCCTAGATCCTGTATGTCGGTGATGTTCATTTGACGCAACTCAGTACTGCGGCAAGCGCCGGCAATCCCCATAATTAATGTCACCAGAAAGAAAAAATATAATTAAAAAAAGGGTAGATTTGTTGTATTTTTAAATTGTTACCTTAGTTACGAGATGATCTTTGTCTGGTGCCTCATGGATGATTTTATGGATTTCCTCAGAGGCAAATGTTTTTGCTTTTGTTGCATGGTATCCGTCCGACTTTCTTTTAAAAAAAGCTCGAAGTTTCAAATACTTTTCTATTTAAACATCATGTTTTAATTCTAGGGGCTTCTCAACATAGAATAGTGTACCCATAAGAAAGAAGACTTATATTTATGGGAAAGTTCTTCAAAATAAACCAAGACGACGTTTTCAGAAAATTAATTGGCGTTTTGTTTTTTTTTTCAGTCCATAAACAAATTATTAACGGCTTCGTATTTGCTTCTTGATTTTTTTTGTAATAAATTGTAGCACGCCGTGTTCGCTGCTTCTATAATTTCAAGTGGAGTGCCAGTTTCCATTTTAACGTTACTGATTTTTGCCATTATTCTCACAGGAAATGTCCTAGGTATTTATTGAACGAACGAAAACTTTTAATATATTCTATAAATCAAAATATGGCGTCAGTTGTGAATATCATGGGTTGTCATAGTACCGTGAAAACAGATGTCAACCAGTAATTTTTCTGTCAGGCAAAGCACCCTATTATTTTTATACACTATGTTATAAGGTCACAGGACTGTGAAAGAACTTTTTTTTTCAGATTAATTAAATTTGTTAATAATTCTTATTTTTTTGGATATTGACAATTATTAAATGTTGACTTTTTGAAACTAAGATATGTTAGACAGTGCTTATTGACTCTTAAAGACGTGTACACGTGCGTTTGATGCTACTATGTAGGATTATTACTCACTGGTAGGTAATTCAACCTACATCGTTATCTATCACCTTTAAGCAAAGACTCTTATTAAGGGTTTACATAATTCTATGTATGTGCTAATTGATGCTTTTGGGTATTAATCAAACTATTTAAAGTTCAATGAAAGGGCCTTGGGCCTAAGGGGGGTTAATCGGCCTTTTCATCTTACCTAGCTAGGCTTTTTGAGAATGAAAAGAAGTGCTTTTTCTTGTTTATTTTTATCCTTTACGTGGGTGCTGCAGAATGTTTTTTTATTGAATCATAAAGATTTTTTGTTTTTTTTCTAATATCTTAGCCGCATTAAAATATTTATTGGTTTTGCTTGCGCCAAATTAAAAATCTTTAAAGCGCAGATGAAGCACAATTTTTTACAAAACTTTTAGCGAAAAACTCAATTAACTTTTAGGCCTTAAAAATTTTTAATATTTTTTAACAAAGCCTTTTGATCCACATTATGATAAAAAAAATATATGTGATGTGTCTTTAGTAGATCTAGCTTCGTGAATTTTTTTCATAATTTTTGAAAACGTAATAGGGGGTCAAAAAATTGAAAATCAATTTTTTATCGCTATTTATCGATATAAAAAAAATTCAGTTTATTATTATGGTTTATATTTTTCTAGGGAATAGAAAGTTTTAAATAAATTTTGGACTAAAAAGTAAACAAAAAAAAATAATTAAAAAAATATTTGAATAATACTTAAAAGTAGAGGCAAAGAACCCTGCAATTTTCTTATGGAAAATGGGTTTCAAACAATTATTTTAAAAATTTGCATAGTAATAGTTTTCAAAACGCTGATCAAAAGTCTTTACGGTCACAAAACCCGAAAACTCCCTCAATCCCCCCAAAATCACCTTCGAGTATTGTGCCCGTGAAAACTTTTGATCAGCGTGTTAAAAACTATTACTATGCAAAGTTTAAAAACAACTGGCCGAAACCCATTTTCCATATGAAAAAAACCCAGTGACTTTTAAGGGTGATTTTTGGGGGTTAGGGGTTTTTCAGTTTTGTGTTTGTGGATTAGTGTGTTGAGAACTATCACTATGGAAAGTTTGAAAATAATTGGCCGAAAGGCATTTGAAAATCCCCAGTGACCTTTAAGGCTCATTTTAGGGGATTAAGGGGGGGTTTATGGGTTTTATGCCTGTCAAGGCTTTTGATCAACGTATTGAGAAATCAGTTTGCAAAGTTTGAAAACAATTGGTTTGAAACTCGTTTCCCGTAAGAAAAATCCACACTAAATTTTGAGAGTGATTTTGGAGGGGCGGTTGGAGGGTTTTCGGGTTTTGTACCATTGGATACTTTTGATCAGCGTGTTGAAAACCATCACTATGCAAAGTTTAAAAATTGAGGTGTCCTAAAAAAATCGTTCATTTTAAATCTTTTTAATTCAAAAGGTATTTAAAACTTCTATTTTCTCAAAAAAAAAAAAAATATATAAATTAAAAGTTTTTTTAAAAAAATTACGAAAAATATCGAAAAAAAAATAGATTTAAAATTTTTTTGACCCCTTAGCACCCTTTTAAAAAATTATGAAAAAATTTCTCAAGCCAGATCTACTTTGGATAAATTACATATATTTTTTTATCATAACGTGAGTCAATGGGTTTTTTTACAAAAAAAAAGAATTTTTAAGCCTTAAAAAAATTGAATTTCCGGCCAGAAATTTTTCCAAAAAATATGCACTTTCCGCGCTTCAAAGACCTTTAATTTTGCGCAAGCAAAACTAAAAAATCCTTTATTGCGGCTGAGATATTAGAAAAAAACTAGAAGACTTCATGATTTAATTAAACACTTTCTGAAGCACCCGTAAACTCACCAACAAGCTTAGCTAGGTAAGATTTCAAAAGGTGAAAAAGCCGATGACACCCCCTTATGCACCAAGGTCCTTTACATTATGGTTACCTTAAACCGGCACGTTGTTGCCATTGGAAAAAAGTTTGGCACTGGTGCGACAGTGGAGCTTCGCCAGTTCGGTTAAAAAACCGCACTGGCGCAATTGTCAATGGATTTCAGATAATCTCGAGGTTTTGCAAAAAATTAACCTTTATCTACCATAGTAAACTTTCAGATGCAAACTGTAAAAATTCAACATGACCACTTTCAAATAAACAAACGTCATCAAATTTTACGCTTGCTTGACCATTGTCATTTCTCCTGCGGCACTAACTGCACTCAGTGTAAAGAGCCGCTTCGACTTTCCAGAGGATTTCGAAAACCTGCCCTATATTTACAATGGTTTTCAAAATTTGCCTAATTCCACACTACGGAACGTTTTCCCTTATGGTTTTTATTCGAATCCTTTTAGAATCGAATCCAGGAATTGATTCTTTTTTAAGGATCCGAAAGCTGTAACGATTACTTTTTAAAAATAGGATCCGTGATCCCGATTCGTTATATAATTTTAAAATGATTCGAAATCGATTCCTTTTTGGAAGGATCCGATTCCAAAAAGAAATCGATTCCTTATATTTCTAATTTAATACAAATACCAAAATCCGCCATTTTAAATACGCAATTTCAAATTTTCAAATTTTCACTCAAGATTCTTAATTTCCAAATTTTGACCTAGCCCCCATGAAATCCTTATATCCCGAATCTGAGGCAAATTGGTTTATGAAGGCCGAAATCCGTATTTTAAATCCTTCATTTTAAATTTCCAAATTTTTACCTAAGATTTTAAATCAGCATTACATTGATTTTTGGAAATTAAGATAAGGAATTTTAAAACATCTGCCTATTAAGATCTTGAAAAGAAACACACCTACATGTGATTTTAACTAAAATATGTTGTTTTATAAGGGAAAACAAACGGGGTATCCTCGGCTAAGTAAAACTTTTCCTTTGTTTTTTAAACTTACAATTTTAAATTTTAAAAACCCAAAATTTTTAAAGTCGGCCTTTAAAGGGGGTTATCTTAAGAATCACATTTAATAGGTATCCTTATAAAAATCTAGCATCGCAAGTTTTAAAATACAGTTAAAAAAAATGTTTTATATAAGGGTGGATTCAGGTTAATCTCAGAAATAACATATTTAAATTTAAAGAATATTTACCAAAAACTAATTTGGCTAAGAGTAACAGCACTTTAAAATGAGGCTTAAATTATATATCGCGGCTCCGGCTCCGTGCTAAAATCTTTGAAGCTTGATTAATCATCTGGATTATGTGGTATCATTCGTATCGTAGTTACTATTTGTAAGTATAAAAACTAAAAATGATCCGAATTCGTGATCCGATAAATAGGAATCGATTTCCTGGATTTATTTCATTTTTTCCTTGAAAAAGGAATCGTGATTCGATTTCTTTCCGAGGATCCGGATCCGAGAATCGATTCCTGTTTTGAAGGATCCGTCCCAGCTCTGTTTTCGTTATATAATTAACATCCACATATCTCATTTACTACTGGGCAAGACTTGCAAAAAAGGTAGTTAAATTTAACTGTAGATTTTTGGGTAGATATTGGTATTGTACTTAGTATGCAAAAATAAATAGTGATTACGGGTTGGGTTAGTTACCTTATTTTTTTTTAGTTGCCCTAAATATTATGGTTAGTTTTTGGTTAGTTGTTGTTAGGCTTTCCTCCTTAAATTGTAAATTTTCTTTATCATAATCATCTATTTGAGAATGTGGCTCGTATTTGATCGGCCAGTTTATAAAATGGCTAAAATTCAAAGTTTGAATTGTTTTATAATTTATAAACTGACCGATATAAACGATTATTTTAGAATATGGCCGCGTTTAAACGGCCAAATTTACTATGTAGCTAAGACATAAAGATTATTATATACAAAATTTAATTTTATTGGTGCAATTTGTTTTGACAATAAGGTTTACCAATTATTTTGGTTTTATTTTTTCTAAATTTCAAGTGGAAAATGGTGACAGGATATTTATTGACTTTTTTTGATAAAACTCCCTATTTGAGCACTTAAACTTTTACCAGTCATAGTAATTTCTTAAAAAAATAATCCTTTCTTTACCTGTTTTATAACATGGGGATGCAAAATTTTGATTCCATGCAATAATGTTATGCCATTGTTTAAATATTTTTATTTGAGAAACTTAAGCGTCAACTATATTTAAAAATAAAAGCACTTTTTTTAATAAATAGATTTAAATTTTCTTTTGGTTAATTCAACTGATGGTTGATATTAATACTGAAAAAAAAAATAAATTTTTTACCAACATGTTATCCCCCACTGCCTCAAAGCACATATGTATAAGTTTGTTTTATTTAATATATAAAACAATTTAATGGATCGGAGTTGGTATACTTACTTGTACCAAAAAATATTATTATTAGCAAAATTTTTGGCCAAAATCACTTTTTAGCTTTATTTATTACTTATTTTATTAAAATTGTGTATATAATCTTTTTCATAGAGCTTATTAAACGGCATATTTTTTGTTTAGTACATTTTTTGTAGCACTTTTATAGTTATATTTGCGTTTTTATTTTAAAATTATTTAAATTATTATATCTTACAAAATAAAAGAGCTACCAAAAATTTTATTGAACAAAAATTACGTAATTTTATTAAACCATTACTTTTAATCCAAAACCCTTTTTTCGTAAAATCAACAGTTTTGATTTATATTGAAAAAAAAGATTTTTAACGATTTTCTTTAGGTAAAAAAATGCAATTTGAGCCCGCTGAACTGAGGCAGCAGTGGGTTTTGAATTAAATATGGTTCATAGAAATATAAAAAAAAATGTTTCATGCGTATCTCTTATTCGCCAGCTTTTTTGCGGTGGCGTCCCGTACTAAAATCTGACTTACTCAAATTGTACTAACCTATTGTCTGTAATGCATGCGGTAAATGTTTTAAATCTTATTTAAATCTCTTGTGAAATTATTTTAAAAAAATTCTTTAAAGGGATATATAATAAGACAAAGGTAATTTTTTTTTTGCTTTGGTTGGCTTTGCACAGGAATGCATACAGCCACTACATTTAACGTATTATATTTAAAAAAAAAGTTGCCCTTATAAAAAGTATGTGGAAGACATTAATATGTATAAATATAAAAGAGGGTTTTTGTTAAAGCTTCTTAAAATTTCAAAGTATAAAATCAAAGTTCAGAGAAAAATAACCAGTACTATTTTACTCCTAAAAGTATTAAAGAAGAAATTCTTAGTTCTTATATGTTTTAAGAAAACAGTAGTGAAATACAAAAAAATTAAATTTTATATTTAGTATTTGATTAATAATTATTTCCCATAAAAGTTTTCACTCTTTTATCTTTTTGTGTTTATGGCTATCCTAATAGCAAAAGTTAAACTTATAAAAGCAGCATAGCATGTCTAAGAAAATTAGGTGCTACAGCAAAGAATATATTAATTTTAACATTTTCTTTAGGTAACAACAAAATTTTTAATATTTTATTTAAATAATTTGTTCGGATTATATTAATTAAATGCAAAATAATATCTTTTTTTGGCAATTGTTTTTTACATTAATTTTCAGGCTTATTTGTTGTATCTTCAGGCTCATCCATTTTCTCATTCCATTTTTGTACTTCCCCCGAAGCGAATACTACATAAAAAATATCTGTAATAATGTAGACCATTGCTGCGATCATAAAAATTGTCCTCCATTGTGCTTGGTTGGTCTAAAATTTAAAAATTTATAACGGTAATGAAATTGGAACGATTTACAAGTTATTTTTTCCAAAAGTCTACTTACTTGGTCGGTAACAATATATTGAACAATTAATGGAGATATCACAGAAAAAATACTTGTTGATCCATTACTTATCCCCATTAGCATTCCGGAATGATTAGGCGATAAGTCGATATGATTTACTTGAAATCCACAAAATCCAGCTCCGATAGTACTACCCACAAGTATTAGAATGCCCACGCATAGGCCAGCTTCATCTTTAGTTATAAAACCAAGAGCAAGCAAACCTAGTGCTGGACATAACGAACCTATAAATGAAATGGTATATTTTTACTGAGTATAATCTTTATTTTTTATTTATATATAATTACAGATATTTAAAGTATTTGGACAAGTCAAAATTATTTCTGAAAATCTCATTCCAAACCTAATTTTTTACCTACTAGGACAGGCCAAAATAAAGCGACAAATCTACAAGGAAGTTTAAAGGTGTATAGAAGGCCAATGCTGTAGAATAAAATTGTCAATGCCTGCAGGACAGCGGGAATAGGGAAATCTGCCCCGCGGAGTTTGCACAATGAATCGTAGATCCGGACTTCCATAATTCTTTGTTACCATGTTATAAATTTAGACTAACTATATTTCATGTTCACTGATTTTTTTAATTTTTTGCACAACATGGTTGGTTAATAAATGAAACTATTATAGAATATTTAAAATTATTGGGTATTATTGGATTTTATATCATCAGATTTAACAAGGAACGAGCTGATGGCGCCATTTCACAGCCTTCTATTTAAATAGTTGATATTTTTGGGAGTTTCGTATTTTTACCAAAAATCTTGATAAAATTATTAACAACACGATTTTTTATTATACATTTCAAACATTGTATGATAGTTTCATGTACTTATCACGAATTCTGTGATAAAAGAAGGGCAAGATAGTGTAAATGAGTTTAATCTAATAATCATATTTAAGGATCGATATATGAAAAATAAAACGTTAACGAAAAACACTTACTTTAGATTTGTAATCAGCGCCTCTGTATGCAAAAAATCATCGAAATCGACAAGGGTCAAGAAAAGTAAAAACTTACCATAATTTGAACTGGTTGTTTGTGTTTTAGGGTAATACAATATTTTATAAATTTATAATTTGTATAAAAGTACAATAAAATAATGTAACCTCAAGCAGATAACATAAACAAATTTAACATGAAGTATAGAATTTTTACATAAGAATTTTTTATATCAGACCATCCACCAAGGCTGAGGCTTCAATACTAACGTACCTTTAGGTGTGGTAAAGGGGAGTTTATCTACATCAGACCTAAATATTTAAAGAAGGGAAAACTTCTGCGGATAGTAGACTCCAGTCTAGACACTCTGGGGATGATGGAACAAAGAAAGTGGGAAGTTCGGGGCCTTTTAAGTTGAACTGTAAAAGGATGCATAAAAGTGGCACTACATGTTGCTTTGTCGGAAGCTGTCAGAGGAATTATACTGGTCAACTCCTCGACGCAGAAGCCGTAAAAATACCTATAAAAATGCAACATATCCCCTCCAGTCCGTCGGTGAGCAAGAGAAGGAAGCTGTTTTGTAAGCGTGGGGTCATTAATAACACGAACAGATCTTTTTTGAATGGAATTAAGAATGCTAAGAGTGGTAAGAAATACCATTGCCCAGACGGAACAATATTCTAAAGATGGTTTGATTAGAATACATACAGAGTACACAGACTAGACGGATAGAAATAATTTATGGCTCAAAAGAAGAATCCAAGCTTTTTTAAAGCAGCTAAGGCTATGGATGTAATGTTTGTGTCAGTTAAGGTTGTTCTCAAAAGTAACGCCAAAATGATAAATTAACTTCTATTCGCGACACTAAACATGACTAGGTCTTGGAGCATTAAACTGGACAAGATTTTTGAAGCCCCAATTCAAGATTAGTTTATGGCCTTGTAAAAGTGATATTCAAATTGACCAGCGCTTGTTTTCCTAATGAGGGGTATTCCGGATATGTTACCCTTGGATTTGCAAGACAAAACTATACAACTTTCAGTTATTTTGTTACGATATTGTAAGTAACAAACAATAAACACAAAATTATAGTCACAATTAAATAAATCAATAATCACTAAAACATAAAGGTTTGTATCAATCCAAAAAACTTTTGCAACCACATAATAAAATCACACAAGGCAAAACAATCGATATTAATACGGCGCCAACGAGAACAAAACATGTAAATCGCCTGGAAGGGTTGATGAGACAACGGCACAGCGCTGGTATAGTTTCATAAACACCGCACCGTCGCACACAAAAACGGAACTTCGGCTCTGTCAAAAGATAATGTGTTGCCTACCTACAAACTGGGTGTATGTAGGCATCACATTACAATATTTTGGAAAATTTTGTTACTGCGCAGAATCGAGGGGGCCCCTCATGACAGTTATTTTTATAGTGGGCCGGACATTTTTTGATCAAATACGATATAGTATTGGGCTTCCATACACCTGTTAAAGCTATTAATGACTAGTGGCCTTAACGATCGAAATCGCCTATGCATTAGCGACTTTTTTTGTAAAATATTTTTATTTCATTTTATGTGTTAATTTGTTAAATAAAAAATTTAAAGATTGTAAACCTTATGTAATTTGGCTAGTAATAAAGATACGTAAAAAACACCTATTTAAATTTATTGCTCTTTGGCACTATATTTACCTATACTATTAAATATCTTGCGAGCAGTTCCTCTACTTGTCCATTGTTTGTTAATAATAATATCACAGGTGGAACTAAAGACAAAGGAGCATAACCACATGGCTAGGTAAGGGGCTGCTGATAGAACTGCATTCTAAAGTATAAAAAAATGTTGAGTCAATTTATTAAACATATTTTGAGATTACTAAATAATTATTGGTTAATTAAACAAGAACAACTTAATTTATTCCAATTAGTGAAAACTTAATTAAAAGAATAATATAAACAACATAATCGATCTGAAATATTTTTTGTTGTTAAAACTGTATTATAAAATAATCTAAATTACTCTATAGTCATAAAACATGCATCATCCTTATAAGAATAGAATTTACCAGTACTTAAACAAAATATAATTGTTTAAAACCTTATAAGAAAAAGAAATGTCCCAGCACAAAACCAATAAAAAAAATCTATCAAATTGGCTGAAAAAGAAAGTTTTCAGCATCTGATCAAATGCCTCAATATGTCTTTAATCTGGCTACGGAAAGTTTTTAGATATCACGCCACAAAGTGGCCTTTGAAGGCGCGTTTACACCAAAGTTGAGAACTAAAAGTTGACAACAATATTGTTTGTAGAAAACTAAAAGTTGTCAACTAAAAGTTGCTCCTAAATTAGAGCAACAAGTGGAAGATTTTTTGTAGAAAACTAAAAGTTGCTCTCATCACATTTGGAGAAACAAGTGAAAAACTTGTTGCCAATAATTAGCGCGAAAGGTTTAGGCAGTAGTTTTCCAGTTCTTCAATAGTTTTCTACAAGTTGCTTATGCAAAGCGTGCAGCAACAAATCTTCCACTTTTAGTTGTCAACTTTTTTTGATCTTTTAAAAGGCGTGTTTACTCCAAAGTTGACAACTAAAAGTTGACAAAAGATCGTTTGTAGAAAACTAAAAGTTGCACTTCTCAAATTAGAGCAACAAGTGGAAGATTTTTCTGTAGAAAACTAAAAGTTGCTCTTCGTAAATTTAGAGAAACAAGTGGAAAAATTGTTGCCAAAGAATTGGCGCGAAAGGTTTAGGTAGTAGTTCTCCACTAGTTTTCTACAAGTTGCTTGCCAAAGCGCGCAGCAACAAATCTTCCACTTTTAGTTGTCAACTTTTTTTGATCTTTACCGACACTCCGCGGGAAACTAAAATTAAGTGGAAGATTTGTCTCTCCATAAGTGGAAAACAGAAAAAGTTGCTGTATTTTGTAGAAAAAGCAACAAATTGCCGCAACTTGTGGAAAACTTAGTTAAAGACTTTGGTGTAAACGCGACGACACTCCACAAGTGAAAGACAGAAAAAATTGCCGCAACTTGTGGATGACTTTGGTGTAAACGTGGCTTTGGAGTTCTCCGCAACAAATGAACGTTTCATTTTAATAATATCACCAGACTAAGTAAGGGTAACCGAGGAATTTTGGGGTTACTGAATCCAAATATAGTATTTGCGTGTCCAGGCAAGGTCACCCAGGGGTCATTTTAAAGTCTTTTGTTATTTAAAGTCAGACCAGGAATAAATAATTAAAAACATCTGGAAAAAACACAGGTAGATTTTTGGGATCGCGGAATCCGAGTATGATATTCGCCTAACTATGCAATGTCACGTAGAGTCATTTCGAGGTTCTTTTAAATCATTTGGGGTCAAGCCAAGATTAAATGGTTAGAAATATCTCGAAAAAACACACTTAGGCGTTTGGTCACAATTTTACATAATACAAACAATATACACTTTTCTCACCCACACCAAGGACACTGACAAAAACACAAATACACATGAAGTTCGGCAACCGCCATGTTTGCGCCGTTGATTCTGGGTAAAGCTAGGAGCGGTAATGATGTCATGCAACTGAATCTGAATCGATGTTTAGACAAAATACTTAAACGACCTAGATTTGACCTCTAGATGACCCTGAATCTGTTTTTATTAATGTTTCTAACTGTTTATTCTTGGTTTCATATCCAAATTACGGTAAAAGAACCTCGAAATATCCCCTAGGCAACCTTGCATGGACAAGTGAATTCCATACCCCAAAAACCCGCGCATACCCTTACTTCGTTTGGTAATATTATTAAAACAAATTATTGAGTTGTCTCGTAGAGCTCTTAACGGCACTTTGAGGCCAGATGTCTCTCTATCCACATAGATTTTGGACTCATTGAAACTTTTAATCAGCATGCGGAAAACTATCTTTTTGCTAAAGTTTAGCCAATTTTTAGACAATTTTTTTTAAATTGTATGGTGCGCGGGCTTGATTACAAAAAACAACATTAACCAAAGAATTAATTAAAATATAATTTAGTAAATTGTCAATAAAATGCGGAGGGTACTGTTCGAATATGTAAATCTAATTATTGTATATTTGGCAATAAACTTACTGATTTAATGTTATATTCTAAAATTTTACTGAGATAAGTTGGTGTCTGTGTTAGAAGTATGGAGCTGCCCCAGTTTACTCCCAAATTAGAGATAATCAACGCCCAAACTGGCATAGACTTAAGTATATCGATCCAAGGTATTTTATGATGCTAAAAAAATAAAACTCTTAATAAAACAAATGCAAAAAAGCAGCAATCTTTTTCTTCTCTAAAATTTGTTATGCCTGCCATACAGAAAGTTGTATAAGGTTTAAACCAAATCTATATATATATATAATATATATATATATATATATATATATATATATATAATATATATATATATATATATATATATATATATATATATATATATATATATATATATATATTATATATATATATATATAAATTGCTAATGTGGAATATTTATATGTAGTGTATATATATTTATTTGTCTGTCCCGTGATTCTGAAGTTATGGCTTAAGCTAATATCATGAAATTTGACACAGTGGTAGTCTTTAGCAGTGGCTAGAACCTAACAAAGCCCGTTCTTTGAATTTCGCCCCGAGACAAAAATAGGAGCAAAAAAGTGTTTTTTTACCGTTAGCCGTACGGAAGGCGTCTTACGGAGACAGAGGCTACTTAATATTGTCTCTTGCCTGGCGGAGACAGGCTTTTTATCTAGTATTTTCATAAAACAAAAAGGAAGTTGTTAAGTGCTTCCACCGCCTCCATCACTTTTATTATTTGTTTCATATGACGCACCTGTGGCGGTGAAAAAATAAGTTTTATCAGTTTTGCTATTAAACATATAATATTTAAATTTAATGTTGTGAACATTTTTTAGGGTCAGGAGTTGTTGTTTTTTAATATTTGTAAAAAATTTACCTTTACTCTTTAATGAGTCAAGTAACTAGTAATAGGTATTAGTTTGTTTTATTTGTTACTGCCTTTTTTTGGTGGGCTTTGGTCTGGGTCCGTAGCGGCTGATCGCCGTCCCATGGGCCTATGAACTGATCGCCGAACAAAAAGAAAAAAAACCCCCCAAAAACCCAAAAATCACAAATATTAATCTATTTCGGCGGCAAACGGCCACCGTTATCAGATTGAAACTAAAACAAAAAATTAAAAAATTTTAAGAAATTTTAGGGTGCTGAAGTAGGCTTAGGAAAATTCTGATAGTTTCTTTAGCGGGTTTTCCCTTCTTTTTTGTTGGAAAAAAAGGTGTTTTACGTTCCGTAGGGGCTCCAAAGGGTTTTTGGCCGGGGTCAGCCTAGCATAACACCAAGGAGTGACCCAACCGGCTCCCATTTTATTACAAAAGTAAAAATAGCGTTGTAAAAATAAAAAAAAACTTAAAAAAATTGGATATTGCCAAAAACTTTTTAAGAACATATTTAGTAATAGGTACTTGCCTATTACTTGTAACTTGATTCGTTGGAGAGCGGAGGCTAATTTTTCAAAATTTTAATAAACAAAAATTTCTGACCTTATATAATGTTTTTCTACAAACGTAATAAAAATTTAATTTTTAACACTATCTACAGACCTTAAAAATGTTACTTTAAAGCACTAGTGCCCTAAAGTAACATTTTAAAGCACAAGTGTTAAAAGTGACATGTCAAATTTTGAAAGGTAACGTCAGCGTTTATTTATTTACAAACATTTATATTAATTGTATAATTCAAACAACTTAAAAAACATTTTACAGTTCTAGCATTTTTCTTAGTTGGGGGGATTAAACAGAAAAAACTGCATTTTCAGTCGACGTTAAGGCACGATCACGAATCCAGCGATGCTTTACTGGCCCTTCATCCATCTCTTTAAATGGATCGATGCACCCAATACTTTTTCCTACGACCTCCTCTATTTCAAGTTGATTTTAAGTAAAAACTAAAACGAGCTAAAACTGATACAATTTATCAAATTTGAAGTTAACATGCCGTAACCAACCAGCATCAACAACGGTTGTTATGTTACATTTACACGCTTGCCACGGCCTGGCAAGCGCTGACCAGCTCCAAGCCTTTACAAACGCTTGGATGCCGTTTAAACGCTTGCGAGTCCGTTAGTAAGTTCCAAGCGCTTGCCGCAAACTTCTTTGATTTGTGTTTAAAAACCGACACCTGTTCGGATCGGCGGCAAGCTCATGCAAGCCTACGCGAGCCAAGCCAAACACCCCTTTCACACGCTGGCTTTTTGTGAAGCCTTGTCGCGACTTGCCAAGCGTGTAAACGTAGCATTACAAATTTCTTTTTGTTTTTTATGAAAATATTTTGTTCTAACCTTATACAACTTTCTGTATGTCAGGCGTAAATGACTTTAGAAAAAAAAATCGCTCCACCCTAATACACAGTGTTATACTACATACTTTTTCGTTATTCTGTCCTAAACTATGCTCAATATAATCCTTTTCCTTTTGTGTTATATTATTATGGGTTCTAGGTCTATCAAATCCAAAAAACATCCATAAAAACGACCAACTTAAACCAAAAGATCCCCATAGGTAAAATGAATATGGCCATCCCATACTACTTGAACATATTAATCCTGTTATTGGCATTGATACAATGTTACCAAACACTGAACCTAAAACATTGTTATACTTTAAAAATGCTGGCTTGTAATAAATTATACTTTAGTTCATTAAAAAAAAATATTGTTATACTTTAATTTTAATAAAAGTTCATTTTTTTACATTTTTGGGTTAGGATCACCTACAACAAATCACCTTCTTATACTATTACTTATTCAAGTTTTAATATTAAAAATATGGTCTCAAGTCTATGTTTCTGCTTGCATGTCTGGCGGGTAACACAAAAAATATTGTATAATATATGAATCCGCCACAATATAGAACAACTGAGACCTAAAACATCCATAATTTATTGGAAAATTAACGTTAGAAGTAAATTTCCCTAATTAACCTCTAGAAGTAAGTAACTAAAAAGTCGTCTGAAATGGATGGCATACCAGCAATCGTTTTAAAAAAATGTGCTCCCGATCTTGCATTCATCCTAACTAGCCTTTTTCAAATCTCTAAAGACATTTTTCGGAGAGCTGGAAAACTGCACGGGTGCAACCTGTCCCCAAAAAGGGATGCAAAACTATCTCTCCAAACTATAGACCCAAATCTCTTCCCTCAGTTGTTTATAGGGTAATGAAAAAATTAATTAATTCCCAAATCTTAAAGTATTTTAAAAATCACAAGGTCTTACATGACAGACAGTATGGATTCAGTTAAAGAAGATCTAAAGCTGATCCTTTTTTTTGTCCCACACAACTGAACAAGTCCCTTGAGTTTCTTGATGAATCCCAAATTGTTGCTCTTGACATATCCAAAGCTTTTGATTAGGTCTGGCATGATAGGGTTCTTAACAAACTTCCTTCTTACGGACTTCCACCTAAGCTTTGTTCTTGGCTCTCCAGTTTTCTTTCTAATCAAAATATATCAGTTGTTGTAGATGGTCATTCTTCCAGCTTCTATCCAATTAATGCTGGGGTGCCCCAGGGCTCAGAACTGACAATAACTCTGTTTCTTCTATACTTCAACTATCATCTTTTTTCGACAATGAATTTAATTCATATGTGTGCTGAAAATATTACCCTCCACTCTAAAATTTAATTTCTCAAGCCAGTCAGCATACCTGATTTGGAAACCAAGCGTAGGTCAATGCGAATGGCTTTCTTACAAGACCTTATACTTACCTTTGATTGGGGCGCCAAAAATCTTTTTCATTTTAATGCCTTCAAAACACAGTTCTGTTTGCTGTCGCGAAAAAAATTCTGGCAATGCTTATTTAATACATATGGGCGGCTAAGATCTGCAGAACAAAAAGTGATTTAATCTTGCGGCGTTACTTTTGAGAATAAACTCAACTGGCACAAACACATTACATCCATAGACTCGGCAGCTTCAAAAAAGCGTGAAATACTCTTTCGAGCCAGAAAGTATATCTCTTTTTTTGATCTGAATTCTCTGTATGTATCCCAAATCAGACACTATTTAGAGTATTGTTCTCATGTCTGGGAAATTGCGTCTTCTACAACTTTTAGCATTGTCTATTTCATTCAAAGTGGACCTGTTCGTCTTATTAATGATCCCACGCTCAGAAAAGCTTCCCTTTGTTGCCCACTGACAAGCTGTGGGAGATCTGTCGCTCTTCTAATGGTTTTTTACGGTTTATGCTCAGAGAAGTTGGCCAGTATAATTCCTCCTCTGGCAGCTCCCAACTGAGCAACACGTAGTGCAACTTTTATGCATCCTTTTACAGTTTAACCAAAGATGCCCAAAACTTCCCGTTTTCTTTGATCCTCCATCCCCAGAGTGTCCAAACTATGGAACCTGCTACCCACAAAAGTTTTCCCTTCTCCTTCCTGTCTCCAAATATTAAGGTCCCGTGTGAACAAACTCCCTCTCACCACACTTAAGGCACCCACGGTAGGTTAGTACTTAGACCTCAGGCTTCGTGGAAAATTAACAAAAAAATTTGCTACGAGCTGAATTAGGAAGAAAACAACTAAATTATGTATTTCTTTTATAAAAGAAAAATAATTTAAAAATAAAAGGTAAAAATCTATGTAATTCTTTATTATCAAAGCAAAGCTAACAAGTTACTTTAAGAATTTACATGTAGACAAAAGCTAAATCTAAAATTTGGTTAGTAAAAGTAGTACAAGAAATATTTTCTTTGCCTCTAATGTAAAAGTACATTTTTTGTTTTGTGTCATTTTTGAAAAGAGTGTGCGATATCTACAATTTACTTGTGGGTTATAACTATGATCCACTACTAAGCTATGGCTATAGCATATGTAATAATTAGAAGCTACTTTACTGTTCCAATTATTTGTAAATTTCTTAAAGTGGTGGACAAAATATTTTGTTATACATCAGTGTTTAATATAAACAATATTACCCGCATATGCAAAAGTTCCAATTCTAGATCTCTCACAAGGTGGAGCCCAGTGACCAAGAAGAGTATGAATGGAAGGAAGAACAAAGCCTTGTGCTAGTCCTTGAAAAAATCGGCACACTATGACTCCGTTGGAACCAAAATGCTGCGCCATGGTAGGAATAAGGATACATGAAGTTGAATCCAGAGTGGTGCTACCTAAGAAAACACATGATCTGGCTTTAGAAATTTTATCAAATTCCAGTGATGATAGTCCCAAATTGTATAAAAATTAGTAGTAAATGTGAAGAATGCTCATATTAAAGCGCATTCCATTACTATTTAATATTGTATCAGTAGGGTTAAATCGTTAAATATACAATTTACTGTTAAAATAAGACAGCAAAATATTAAGTAAACAATGCATTTTTAATTCCTATTAATAAAATAACTTTTTAAATATGATTTTGTGTTAGTGGATGTTAAAAAAATATGTAACAATTTTTTTTAATCTGATATATTTTTTTCTAAGTGATTAAATTAAAACTGTTGGGAATATTATTTAAAATTGTAAAAAGCATGGTATAGTTAGACGTTATTGACCGAAAATATAAACTTATGCCAATAAGTCAAACCTATATCGTAGATGTAGGTGTCGGCATATACATAGACATTTATATTAAGGGTTTTGCAATAAGAATAATAGGATTTTGTAATGATGTAGTAACCATGGTAATCAAGTTATACCTGTCACTAGTCGTCATTTATGTTCAGTAAAATCTAACCATTTATTATAGCTAAATACTTGCTTTAAGAACGTCTGGTTATTGTCCAAAAATTTTACGAAAATGGTCGTTTTTTTGTGAACACTTTTTGCGCACTTCGCGGAAACTTTGGTCTAAATAATCGCTTTTCTGTGCTTGCTATTCGTCGCATCGTTGAGATATTTGAAAGTAATTTTACTTTTCACGATGTTAAAACTCCAGTAAGACGCCAAAATGCCAGAGCTGTTGAGAATGTTGCTGCTGTAAGAGATAGTGTTGCAGAAGATCCAAATTTATCATTTCTTCATCGTGCTCAAGAGTGAGGACTTACAAAAACAACTTGGCGAATTTTGCAAAAATATTTAAATTTACACCCGTATAAAATTGTTTTGACCCAAGAACTTAAGCCACTGGATCATCGTCGGAGCCGCGAATTTGCTGCTTGGAGTTTAGAACGACTTTAACGGGATCACATTGTTTGCCGACAAAAGTATCTTTTCAGATAAAGCTCATTTTTAGTTACGTGGATACATAAATAAGCAAAATTGCCGTTTCTGGTGTGAAAAAAACCCACAACAGATTCACGAGAAGCCACTGCATCCCTTAAGGTAACTGTATGGTGTGGTTTATGGCATGGTGGTATCGTTGGACCACTTTTTTTTTCAAAATGAGGTTGAAGATTCCGTTACAGTGAATGATCAACGATATCGACACATGTTAGAAGATATTATTATGTGGTTCCAGCAAGACTGCGCTACATGTTACACTGCTCATAAAGCTGTCGCCATACTGCAAGAAAAGTTTGGTGAAAGGATAATTTCAAGAAATGCAACTGTTGCCTGGCCACCAAGAAGCTGTGATTTGACTCCTTTAGATTACTTTTTGGGGTTATTTAAAATCTAAGGTTTATGCCAACAGGTCACAAACCCCTGATGCTTTGAGATTAAATATTTAACGCTGCATTCGTAAGATTACGCCCGATTTATTGCACAAAGTCTTTGAAAATTGTATTCGTCGAATTCACTTGTCTACACGAAGCCAAGGTGGACATTTAAACGACGTGCTATTCAAAACATAAATGTTATCGATTGAAATCATTTCGTTTATTTAATTTTAAAATCATATCGTTCTTGTTGAAAAACCCTTTATATAAGAAGTTGATGATGGTCTTACGAATTTATAACTTGTGGGAACCGATTACCTTTTTAGCTAGATTCTACAAAAAAATTAGCTAACAAATATATAGAAAAAAATAAAAAAAGAGCTTACATTACATTTTTAAATATGCAAAATTCCTTTTAATATCTTAAAAACATAATAGGGTTATAATCTTATTAAGAGCATTATCAAGTTACTAAGGATATTTACTAAAACTTTCCTTTTTTAACCATTTCTCTTTCTCTGAGATTTACCCCTAAATGCACTACCAATTTGGGACAGATTACATAGCCTTCTTTTCAGATCTAAATATCTTACCAACTAAAATCCATTTTATCCCATACTTTTTTCCAAAATGAGCCGCGGGTAATTGAAATATAATGTACCCCCAAAAGAAAGCAGATAAGACTATACTTCTATCGGTCCAATGGTATACCTAAAAAATATAATATATTTTTGAAACATTTAATAATGTTTATAAAATTATTTGTGATACGGCAAACCAAAGAAAATATTTTAAGATTTTATTCCTTGTTTTTTAAACATAATTCTTTTACTATATGGAGTGCAAACCAGGCGTTTTTCTTAAACATTAGTTTAAAAAAGGTGTAAAAAACTTTTTAACATAGATTGGTAAGAAAGTACCATGGTATTATACGCAGTATTCTCTACCTTTATTCTCTACGGTGGCCTTTAAATCTGATAGCCTGTAGTAGAGGAGCCCGGGATTCTAAATTTGCAGTTACTAGAGCGTCATGAGGACCTATTGAATTGTAAAAATTAGGTTCTAAAAAGCGTGTAAAATTTTTTAAAAATCTAAAAGAAAACAGTCACATGGAAATATTTAAGCGCGTCAGATATTAATAGTGTATACCTGCGTTGTATTTCTGATAACCAATAGATATAAATCTGACGATTAAATAGTGGGGGGTGGCTGAGAAAAGCGGTAAAAAACCCAAAAAGTTATTCGAGCGTGTCAGACATCGAAAGAGAACGTTTAGTGAACTCATAACAGTGTTTGATTTAAATTACTGACGATTTGAACGTGACCAATACTTATAACTGATTTTTGACAACGTTAAAAATGTTAAATTAAAATACTTTGAGCGCGTCAGGTTTTTCTACTGTAGGTTCAACTCGATGTCTAAGTCGACCTAAATGATAATCTTACAATTATGCAAAGGGGTATTGGTAATCTGACAATTTAATGTGACAGTTTTTGAATAAAACATTTTTTTGTTACTTCTTTTATTACTGGATGTAATAAAAAAATGTAGAAGATCTGAAGAAAAGTCAATCGTTGATATCTTACTTTTTATCACCAGTTGCGAAAAATTTTACTTTTTGTAACTAGTTATGAAAACCAAGATATTTGACAACGTAAATGAGTTTTAAAAAGTGTCACTTTAAATATCAAAAACAGAAAAAACATATTTTATAAATATAAATTAATTAATGACTTATAGACATTTGTAAGTCCGGCACTGGTTCATTATTTTAAATACGCAATGCTGAATAGCCTTAACGATTACATATCTAAAGTTAGGTTATCTATGGAAAAACACAGCTCTCAGCATCTGTACGCTTATGCTTGATCGATGGTTTTTTTAGCTACATCGCCCCATAAAAACCGTCAGATTATATGTTTTTTATAATCTTGATAGAATTCTTTTAAAAATAAAAACAAAAAAATTAAACGCGCTTAAGTATTTCGAGGTGACGTTTTTTACAACTTTGTAACTCCCTAGTTTCCTTATGTCACTCAAATTGTCATATTATTAAAATATACACTTTTCTGGATGTACTTAACTAATCTGTTCTTAACCTGACGAGCTCGAGTTTTTCTGAGGTCGATTTTTTTTACTAATCTGACGGGCTACCATCAACGCACCCCACTATATTAAGGGCTCATATTTGGTAGAGGTACATTACAGGGTGCAAGTTTTCTTCCCATATGATTTTCTGACGCGCTTAAGTAACACGCAAAATCCCGCTTGGGCTCTCCTACTACTGTATTTACAATATCTATTTTGGTCAATAACCTGCTCATTACCCTTTCATCAATAAGTAGTTTTAAGACTACTTTAGGTATGCAGGCTTACAGGTAAAGTCGACCTAGATCTGTTAAGGGCGTGTAGTATCCATTATTTTCAAAAGATTTTACTATGAAACACCTATCCTAAACCTAACCGTTTTCGAGATATTCGAATTTTATTTTTTTTAATTAAAAATGCCGATTTTTTACCTATAACATTAGATATTTTAAAATATTTAAGCCTTATTATTAATACTATTATTTGATTTTAACATGTAAAACAAGATGCTTTATGACCCCAATAACCAAAATTGTACATAAGTTAACTAAACAGGTCGTAGTAGACGATTAAAAGTTGAAGAAGTTAAAAAAATAAAAAGTTTATTGTTCTTTAAAGGATAATTTTAAAAAATATTATGGCAACTGTTTTGCAGATATGCCTAAAAATATCTACGTTTCTTCAGCTATCCAACGAGGTATAACAATCTAGGCTCTCACTTGAATTCATAGAAAAAACTTACTTGCGAGGCCCCAGGTAGCAATTCTAACAGTCCCTCGCTATTGTCCTTCAAGGTATGGCAGTGCGTGTAAGCGAGACAACTTATGATTTGTGCAGGTGTGAGTGAGAAAAATAATGTGTTTGGGTAAGAAAAATATTTTGTTTCGTTGTTAGTCTGCTTATGTGCTCTCTGTTTTCTACTCGACTTGGCTGTGTTTTTGAACTGTTTCTTCTGATTTGTGAGTGCTGTGCTTGTAAACTGGACTCTGATTTGTGCTTGTAATACGGAACTATTGAAAAGGACAACCTACAGGAACGACAAATACGCTGATATGTTGGTTTGCTACGGATACTGCAATTGTGTGTCCGCACAAGCTCGCAATGAATACATAAGACGATATCCCGGCCGTCGAGTGCCGGTTGTTAGCATATTTGACGGAGTTTATCGAAGACTTCGAGAAACTGACTCCATTTTAAGACGAAGTACAGACTTGGGAAGACCACGTGTGATTGATAATGACGAAGAACAAGACAATGAGATAGTGAAACGACTTCGATTGGATCCAACCACTTCCACTAATATTGTTGCCCGTGGTCTGGGAGTCTCCAAATGGAAAGTGTGGTTTACCGTACATACAGCGGGCCTGTACCCATACCATTACACGTCGGTACAAGCTATCGAAGAAGAATCCCGTGATAAGATTGGATTTCCGCAGGTTTATGCTTAATGCGGATCTAGAAAACTCGACATTTCTTAAAAAAATATTGTGGACAGATAAGTCAAAATTTGATAAAGATGGGGTCACCAATTACCACAACGCTCATTATTGGGCCCCAAAAAGACTAAAAAATCCCAACAAGAAGAGAGTAAAGGGGTCACAAAATAGATTCAGCGTGAATGTGTGGATGAGCATCATTTTTAATAGTTTAATTGGGCCATACTAAGAGGAGACCTAAACGATTTACTGGATGATTTGCCACTTAATCTGATTTGAGACATGTGGTTTCAGCATAATGGCTGCCCTGCACATTTCAGGAAAAGTGTCAGGGAGTGGCTCGACACAAATTATCCCAATAAATGGATTGGACGAGGTGGGCTTTTACCCTAGCCAGCCAGAAGTCCGGACCTAACCCCCATGGATTTTTATGTATGGGGGTACATAAAGAGTCTCGTATACAGTGAGCCCAACCCAATTTTGTTGGAGTTGAAAAATTAAAAGACAAAATTATTGCGGCTAAGTACTTTAACTCCTGATGTAGTAAAAACTGGACTTTGTAAAAGAATGCGAAGATGTGTACAGAATAGAGGCGGGCATGTTAAACATGAAATTTAGACATAAGTAGAGAGGTTTAATAAATGTTATTTTGTACTAACCTATTATTTTATTTTGTTAACTAGGGTCAAGAAACAAGTTAGATTTAACAAGCGCCAGTATTTTTACCTTCCATGTAGCTGATGAAACTAAGTTTTTTGTATGAATTTAAATAATACTGTAGAGTTTTATTCCTCGTTGGATAGCTGATAAAACGTAGATAATTTTGGGCACATCTGCAAAACAGATGTCATAATAATTTTTCTACATATCCTTTATAAAAAAATAAACTTTATAGGTTTTTTTAACTTTTAATCATCTACGAACTATTTACTCGTAATTAACTTATGTACAATTTTGGTTATTGAGATCATAAAGCATCTTATTTTACATGTAAAAATCAAATAATAATAATAGTAAGACTTAAATATTTTAAATATTTAATGTAATAAGTAAAAAATCGGCATTTTTCATTAAAAAAAATAAAATTCGAATATCTCGAAAACGGTTAGGTTTAGGATAGGGTGTTTCATAGTGAAATCGGTCAGAAACAATGGATACTACACGCCCTTAACGGATCTAGGTCGACTTTACCTGTAACCCTGTATGAAGCAAAATACAGTTATTAATTACAAGCGTTATAAATAAAAGTATAACAATTCCTATTGCATGATGTATTAAGAGGGTGTTTTTGTGTACCTATTAGGGTATTTTAAAGTCTAACCCATAGAAGGGTTAAACATTGTTAAAGAATTTTAAATACTTACAGGAATATTAGTGTTACTTGTTGTGCTATTATCATTCATCGCTACAATAGCAACAGATAATACAGATCTCATGCAGTATGACGACATCATTAGTAGAAAATATAAAAGCATCTGTATGTGCCTATATCCAAGGTGGGGACCTAACAATGAGGAAACTTAATTGCAATTTATTTTTAACATCAACTAAAAAACGATAAAACTAAATTTTATTCACCTTTTAATCAAGAATCATTTTTTCCATTTACACAAAATTGTCAATATTTTTTTTACGAAGTAACAAGATACGCAACTTTTTTCGAATAATATAGAAATTAGCTAAAATAAAGTAAATTATACATATTTTTTAAAGGATTTGCTTTAAGTTAATATTAATAATAAAATATTTTAATATTATTAAACAACCAGAATGCAACAAAGGGAAGACCCGTCAGCTGATGCATTTAAATAGGCGATAGATGCTCCCGCCTAACTCCTATACATATATTTTTATCCATAGTTGTATAATAAGCTATCACCAGATAAATTTTCTAGTTGAGAGAAAAATCATTGGAAGTATTATTTATTCCTTGTTCAAGCGACCAGTTAACGTAAAATGCACCATTTTATTGTCAGCTGTTTTTTTACTTTAGGATATTGGGTTAGCTACAATTTAACAAGTTTTTAGTTTGAAGGAATTAAGTGAATATGCCGGGTGGTGCATCGTCGGGCGTAATAAAGGAAATCCCATGTAATTTTTAAAGATGTCAGTTATTGGCTTCCCTAATTATTTTGGACATAAATTCTTTTAAAGTTTATTGAAAAGCATGCAAAACTACGTCCATGGTATAAAATTAAAATTTTTGGTTACACCGTAATATATTTTTAAAAATTGTTACTTTATTACCACCTTATATTTATAAATAACAATATAAATACCGTTATACCATATACCATATAAGTCCCGTGTGAACAAACTCCCTCTCACCACACTGAAGACACCCACGGTACGTTAGTACTTAGGCATTAGCCTTCGTGGACTGTCCCAAGATAAAAAAAAAAAAAAGTTAGTTGTGGATTAAGGTTGTCATTTTAACATTACTGCTTTGTCATTATTTAAAATGCTTCCGCGGCTCAATGTCCCAACGGAACCGCAGCTAACGTTCACAAAGCTTTATTTATAATACAACCCTCTGATGCATTCTACCAATTTTCGCTTGAGAGGAAATTGGTCATGTAAATCTGTTACTGGCTCCTGGACCATAAGCATATGCATAAAAACAAGATTTTAAAAGTTTAAAAAGACCAAGACAGTTTAGATGGCTATTGGATAGACAGGTCCTTTACTTTTATGGAATTAAAAATCACAATGCAAGTTTTATAATAAAAGTATATTAAATTAGGCAAAATAGTGACGTAATTTCAAAGCATAAATTGGACAGTTATTTTAAAATTTTCCTATTAGATAGGATGTAAGAAGCTCAACTTGTTGCAAAGTTTGAGAAAACACAAAGGCAAAATTTTTAAACGTTTATTGAATCAATAAATATAGTTTACGACATTTTCATTATTTTAAATGTCCTTGTTGGGTACTCGCCAAAAATTTCTATTTTAATAATTTTTAAAATGGGACCGCATCGGTCCTGGTTACTGAGTATATAATTAAAATATGATCCGTATTCTTTAACCCTATTAAATGGCAGATCGCTTAAAACAAAATATATAGAAACCTCCAAAAATTTAAAGTACTTATCTACGTTTCGGTGGTAAGTTAACCACCGTCTACTAGATATATATTTTTTTAAATTAAACTAAAATTTAAATAATATTTAAAATTTAAATCGTTGAAAACTTTGATATAAAATAATTAAAATTCTGGGATCTTTTTTTTAATTAATAAGGTTAAGTCGTAAATCGCATATCTCTGTTAATTTCCCCAATTTTCATATTAAAATTAAAATGGTAATTTTAAATATTACTTAGAGTTCAATAAATTTTTACTTGCTACCAAAACGCAGATAAGTATATTGATTTTTTAAGATTTTCTGGAGGCTTTTTTAAATTTTGTTTCAGGAGATCTACCAGTTCATAGAAGGGAATAGTTTCTGACACACTAAGTTTCTATACCTCGTAACCAGGACCCATTTTAAAGAGTTTTAAGACAGGAATTTTTGTACAAATACCCAGTAGTATCAATACAAATTTAAGATTCGCTATATCTGATTGGTTTTGTTGAAATTTTTTATGACGACTCAAAATTATGGATGTTATTAAAGTTTAAACATTATTAAACTGCTGAGTTAGGTATGATTAGTTTATTTAAACCAATTTAAATTTTAAATTTAGTGTTCACGTTTTTGTTCGTTAGCTATGAAAGCTCTGCTTTCATAGCAAACGAAAATAAAAAATAAATCTAAGAATTTGACAAAGAACTTTACGGATTGGTGTTCATATAATATAAACACCCGAATATTTTTTGTATATAATACTAAACCCATTTAGTGAAAAGTCTAAAGTATTTTGCGTTGTTTTATTGATTTGCATGATGTAACTACTAACTTTTTACAACTAAATGATACCAACCTTTTTCTAACTCTGTGCTAACACAATCCCTTTCTGCAACATTTTCATCACCACAACAATTCATATTTTAAAAGTAACTTAGCAATATCTTTTAATTTAAAATTTCATTTTAAAAAATAATCTAATTTTTTTATTTTGTGACATTATCTTTCCGGCTTAAAACGGTGGATAGTATCTACGGGAAACAAACATGAATTAGGATGCAACTAACAAGTTATTAAAGGTATGCTATAATGTTTTTATTCCTAAATTGCATTTTGGTGTATATTAACGTATTATTTAATACGCAATTTTGCATTTTAAATGTATAATAATGTATAAGTATAGCATACATATACAGGGATATCCAATTTAATTGTACACTATTACTAACTTTTTATTAGTTAAAACACAAAATAATTTTAATTAGCAGACTAGTAGTATTTATTATGCCCTTTAAGACTAAACGAGGAAATATAAAATTGATCATTGGGTAGTGTCCTGAGTTTGGAGGAAAAATAGGATTATTTTAATGGATATTCCTGTATATTACAGTTTTTTTTCTGATATCATAACGGGTGTTGAAAACAACAATGAGCCTTATGAATAAAAATTAAGCAATTACTAGAAGCAAATGCTGATTAGCAAAAGCAAAAGCTTAAAAAGCAAAAGCTTTAAGAAGAAGTAATTGCTTATTGGTAATTGGTATTTTTAAGCAATTGCTTTGTTGACTTGTCAAAACGCGTATATTTTTTTGTTTATAATGCGATGCAATCTTTTTTTATTTGCTTGGATGTATCCGTGACGTAAAGGTGTAGCAAATTATAATTTGCATTATGTCGGATATTAGTGACTATAGCGACTCCGAAGAGACCCAAGAGGACAAACAATTCATTTTCGTCAGCAAATTAAAGAAAAAGGTAATTTTTATAAGTCGCAAGTTCCCAAATAAGAAAGGAAAAAAAAGGCATTAAAGACTATGCAAACAATTACAAAGAAATATTTAATATTTCCCTTACAACCAAGCAAATAGCAAAGAAAGTTAGTAACATGAAAGGAGAAGTAAAAAAGAAATAGGATGTAAATAGAACTGGCAATAAAAAATTATTTTGATACCATGGGAAAAACTACTTCTGGAAAATTAGAATCAGAAAAAATCCCTGTTTAATAAAATAAAAGTTAACCAAGCTTATCATGATTTAGAAGTAATATGATATAAGTACGTAACTAAATAGTCAACTTTTTCATTTTTAAGGGGTATCGATTGGTGTTGAAGATCAGTCTCATCCTGTTCACTTTTAAAGGGAGTACACCTGCCCACCACCAATAGTACCTAGAAAGAAATGTAAAGTTTTGCCCGAAACTGAAGAAACAAAAAATTTAAGTACTTCAGAATAGCAGCGTTTAGTGCTATTGGAGCAAGTTAAACTGGTCAGAATGCAACAGGAAGAAATTAAAAAGAAAAGAAAACGATGAAACTGAAAAGTATAGTAAAGAAGGTAATCGTGTTTTTTTTAAATTGTAAATTATATCTGTAATGTAATTTTTAAATAAATTAATTTACCTTTTTTTTCAATAAGCAGTTTGGACTTTCAAAACTTAAACATATGAATATATAATCACTTGTGTATTTTTCTATAGAAAAACATAAATAAACCTATATATTGAAAAATATGTTAATTAAACTTATTTATAGACAAAATATAATACCTACACTAAATATTGAAAAGAGCTTTCTGTGATCAATTCTCTTTTTTGTTGACCTAAACGACTAATTATATTGAAATTATGTAATTCGTTCTGGACATACAAATCTTCAACATTTCGCTCTTCCGGATAATCAAAGTCTTTATCTTTTAAATATTTTGCAATATTATGCAAGACAACACAATAGATGACAATTCAGGCAATTTTTTCCAATTTACTACGAACCTTATACTGCAAAATAGGAAATCTAGCTTTTAATTGGCCAAAGCACCTTTCAATTATTATTACACGTTCTCGACTGAAAATATTATTATAATGTTGTTGAGCAGGTTATTGGATTTCTCCACGGTGTCATAAGCCAAGGGCTATGGAATAACCATCATCTCCTAATAACAAAACGTCTTTAGCATTTCTTAGGCAATTATAAAATTAGGTTTCCTTTTCATGTACGGATCCTGGCCACTGACAGTCTATACTAGTAAACATTTCTTTTAGTTACTAGTTGCTTGAACGTTTAAACTGGTAAATCCCTTCTTATTGACATATTCATCACCAAATTCGCCAAATTTAGGGATTCTTATGTGGGTGCAATCAATGACCGAAATCGGTATTTATGGGACCATAGATTTTTAGCCTCAATAAGTTCGGCCCTAGTTTTGGGAAATTTTATCCATATATGTGCCTTACTCACAATTTTATGCATAACGTATGTATATGTTTTTGAGACACTGGTTTGATGAACACCAATTTCTTCACCAACTCCATTTTGAAAACTTGGGTCGGCGACGACACGGAGAAAAATTTTCATTTTTTCCAAAGCCGATAAAGCTCCGCCCCGTGTTTCTCCACTTTCTTCCAGGAAACAGTTTGCAAGCCATTGTACAGTTTCACGATTAAAACAATACAATTTTCGATAATCTTCTTCATACATCCCCTCCGTACTTTGTAGTGTTTCACCTTACGATTTATAAATTCTCCATTTAGGATGACAACACTATTAACAAAAGTAAGGATGGCCAGGTACATGCTCGAAATTTTCAGAATTGCTTGCAAACAATTGCCAGCATTCATAGATATTAAGGAATACTTAAAATTCTAAGCAAACTTCTGCTTTTAGCTTTCTTGATTAAAGCAATTACTACAAGGTAAAGTTATTGCTAAACATTTTATTCATTTCAACTTAAGCATTTGCTAGTAATTTTCAAGAAAAAGCAATTGCTTAATTTTTATTTATAAGGCTCAATAAAAACATGTTCCTTCAAAAAACAGATGGATCATTGACACGCATCACCTGGTCAAAAACATGCGGAGGCAATGCTAGACGACCCTTTTAAGACACTAACAGCTGAGGTCCTTCTTCTGGGGGGCATTCAGTTATGACAAGTAGCATGACGTCTATACACAAAGGTCCCACAACATGCAGACTTTGCGGGGACAATGCTTTGACATACAAGAGCATACACTGTTCAAAAATATACAGGGCAGGATTTCTCTACCTTATAAAAATCATGATCTAAATCTGTTAGGGAATTTAAGTGAAACGGATTTCTATTACAAAAAAGAAGCACAATGAGCCAATAGGCTGCAGTATAAAGATAAGCAGACGGCCAACCCCGCTTAAAACAACCAACCAACGAACGTCTGTTAATTTATAAAATTACACGCCCCCACCTTTTTTATTTTTTATCATATAAAATAAGTGGCAATATAATAAAATCGGTTTTTAATTATTTACAACAACTAGGAAAATCCAGGGTTATTGATTATAAATGGACCACCCATCTATCTCATTAATTTGACAAGTTACAAAAAAAATGTATATATAAAAATTGTAGAGTTCTTTGTAGATTATTTTGTGGTGTTACAAAAAAACAATCAACATCATTTTTTGACATATGGTAAAGTTGTCATTTTTAAATGGAATCCCTGTATATTGTTTTTTAGTTTTATGAACTTTTAATTCTGTATTTAGCAATATATAGTTTTTTTAATGTTTTTGTGTAAAATAACGGAAATGATAGCGTTTTTAAATTAAAAAAAAAGTTGGCCGTGCCATAAAACAAACAAATTGAAGTTGTTTATATAGAAATTTTGACTTCCAAGCTTTAATAAATGCTAATTTAATAATGGGCTTTCGGAAAGTAAAAAACGAGATATATTTGAAATATTTATTAAAAATGATTATAACAAAAAGGGAAACAACGGGGGAAAATAGAAGGGTATATGAAGGGGCAAAGAAAATTTCTTTTCTAAATACATTTTTAGAATATACACTAAAAGGTGTTGAAAAACAAAGTTTAAAGAAAAAAAAGGACTCTACAAAGAGGAGAGATTATGAAAATGAAGAACTAGAATTATTTTCCCCTTTTAAGGTAAGTATAAAAATAAATAAATATTGTAAATTATTTTTTAAACTAAGTGTAAGAAGCACGAGATTGGGGTTTTTTTGGGCAAAGTTGCTCAATTTACTGCCCAACAAAAGCCGATAATTTTTCTAAATTTAAATAAAAATATTTTTCAACCTAAATAACCTTTTAAATGGCGGTAAAAATAAATTGTTTTAAATCACATCAAAATCGCTTCATTGTCAAAGAAAATGAAGTTTTATTGAAAAGCTGTAAAAGATGTCGCTTAAAATTGATATTTACTATTCCAGCCACAATTTATGTCCAACTTACAAGTTAATTACAAAAAATTTAAAAAATAACCCATTTGTTTTCTTATTGCAAAAAATCCAAAATTCCATTAAAGATGTTGCTCAAAATATTCACAAATCATACTACAAGATTCAAAATACTTTACATATATATGGTTACTACCTGTATAAAATATTAACCGTACAAAAATTAACTGAAGGAAACAAAGAGTCTCGTTTACGTTTTTGTCGAGAAAAGACGCACAATTATTTAATAAAATTTTAATAGAAAAAACGTTTTTTGTGGGTCACTGAAAATCTTCGAGCAATTCGAGAAATTAAACATTCTGGCCGTCAGTCCGTAAAGGTTTGGTGTGGAATTGTAAACAATAGAGTCATAGGATCAATATTTTTGGATCGAAACCTAAAGAACGAACTATACTTGGCAACAATAAGGGCGGTAATCAAGGGGGGGACAAAATCATGGAGAAATAATTTGGCAGCAAAGGGCGGTTTCTTCCCCCACACAACATTGCGGCAGTAACTGTCATTTTAAATGAAACTTTTCCTTTGTGGATTGGAGATATGGCACATTAAGGTGGCCCCAAAAAAGCCCAGATTTAACCTTTTAAGATACTTTTTGTGGGGCTATTTAAATGACAAATTAAAAATGAAATAAATTTACTGTTAATGAATAAAAAAACTTATTGATTTAATTTTAAATAATATGGCAAAGGCAATTTTAGCTTCCATGGAAAAGGCGAAAATATTATACAGAAAATGTATCGAAAAAATGGTGCACACGTTGAGCAGTTAATTCAGTAATTGTTGCTAATAATATTAATTGATATTGGTATTGTAAAATTAATATTCTCTTATTATTACTTTTTGAAATTTTTTGAATTTTTGGTTAATAATAATAATAATAATTAATAAAATAATAATAAAAATAAATAATACTTTTTTTTTACTTTATTTTTTTAAAAGTATTCTAAAAAATGTATTCGGGAAAGGTTCTTCTTTGCCCCTCTATACCCTTCTATTTTCCCGTTGTCTTTTTTTTAAAATTTTTTTTTAAATAAATATTTCAAATATTTTTTTTTTTTTACTTTCCGTAAAGCCCATTATTTAATTAGCATTTATTAAAAAACTTGGAAAAATAAAAATTTCCCCAATATAAACAGACTTCTTTTTTAATTTGTTTTGGTGAAATAATTTTTTAAAAAATTAAAAAAAAGCTATTATTTCCGTTATTTTACACAAAAACAATAAAAAACTTTTATTGCTGAATAGAAAATTTAAAAAATTCTATAAAACTAAAAAAAAAATATAAGGGGTTTCCCCTTTAAAAAATAAACTTTATGTTATATTCAAAAACGTGATGTATTGTTTTTAATACAAAATAATCTATAAAAATTTACAATTTTTATATTTACATTTTTTTCGTCCATAAATTAATAGAAGGGGTGGTCCATTTATAATCAATAACCCTGTACTTTAAACAAAATTTCACGGATTTTCATTAAAATTTATGTAGTATTTAATGACATAAAAATTAAATTATTATATAGCTGATAAAGAGTAGATTGTTAGAGGTAAAGGATGTCAAACAGCAAAAAAAAAAAATTTTAAAACAAAAGTATTTTTTTTTGTAAAAATTTTTTTGCAATCCTAACAAAAATTTTTATTATTAAATTTTAAAATTTTTTTTTAAAAAACGTAACCCTTTTGGGGGGGATCTCCATATCTAGGTACTTATTAGAATAGGAAAAAAAGTTATATATGTATATATATTTTTTTATTTTTTTTAAAAATCTTCCATATTATAACACAAAACTTTGGAATTCCAATTTAGTATTCTACTATGGCTTTAAACAAATTTATGTTTTTTACTGATATTAAAAACCTTAACAAATAGTAAATACTTACGTTAATATATTCAATATTCTTTATAAAATTGTCCGCCATTAAAAATTTTTTTCCCTTTTTATATATAAATCTGGTAAAGGGAAATTTTTTTTTTCTATTTTTTTTTTTTTACTATTTTTTAAAAAATTTTATATCTTTGTCAAGTATTTTGCACTTTTTTTCACTATTCACCTATAAAAACGTATCCCTTAATGGGGCAGTCAAATTATTAAAAAAATTTATTAACACTTATCAATGAAATATTATTAAATTAGTAGCTATAAAAAGGCTAGTTTTATCGCTTTTTTAGTAACAATGGAAATAATGAACATTTTTAAAAATTTCTATAAATGACATTACCAACGTACCTATTTGGTAAAATTTGTAAACTAGAAAAACAGAAAAAAATCCTAATTTGTCGAGTTATTTAAAAAATGTCAAAAATTTTCGGAAAATTA